>PVLD010013950.1:0-54061 GCA_004027595.1 Dinomys branickii | reverse complement strand
CTTAGTAGGTCAGCTCTCCCTTCCTCGCCCCTACTCTGCTTTCCTTTTCTTAGTAGAAGATCCTCTCTCCCTTCCTTGTGGCAACTCCACTTTCATTAGTAGATCCAAATGTCCAGACTTCGTTCAGTAGCCTGCAAAGTTGTTGCTGCTCTTCATTTTTTGTTATGGTTCACTTTCTCTTTTGTCCACAAGCTTTTCAATTGAAATATTTTTTAAAATTTTGTTTCAATTAAAGTATTTGATTGTTTTATTTTGTTTGTTACTTTGTTTTGGTTTCACATACTGTGTCCCATCTTTCTAAACAGATTTCCTATTGTTGTTTTCTCTCTTTGCTGTTGTCGTTTTCTCCAAAAAACGCAGATTTAACTGTGGGCAGTGCTGTCTGGAGGTGTCCGAGGACACCCCAGCTAATCTGCCCTTGAACAGAGAAGAACCCGTTCTGTTTCACACCTGCTAGTCCTGTAGCAAGAGGGACCTAGGAATCTGAAATGCAAAGATCAAATTCTCTGTAGCAGCTTTCAAATCTAGTTCACAAAATACTGAACTGAGTTGAAATCAGGCTGCAAACAAATAGAACATGTGATTTTCTATCTATTCTCATTTTCTCCACTTAGTGCAAAATATAAACTATTTTTGAAAGATTGTTTTTATATGTGTGAGTCCGTGCATCTCAAAAATATTCTGGCCACACCATTTCTAGCACCTAAAGTTATCTCAACATTTTCTCCTCCACCCCGATGGTCTGGCCACCTTCTTAGTTTATATAGCTCCTGATTTCAATAAATGTCTTGCTAGTGTCTCCTTTTTGAGCTGCTCTGCCTTTTGGCCACGTTTCACTGGTATAATCTCCACCCTTAGGGAGCACAGCATGGACTTTTCCCAGCACCAAAACCTTGGCAGCCAGGTTTTAGTAGAAAAAGTGCCATGTGGACCCTCCAAAGAGCCCAGCCCTGCCTGGCTGCCACCTGGCCTTCCTGGTCCTTCCTTTCCCAGTTCGTGTGGCTGTGCAGAGTGCACCCCTCACTCAAGCCTGGGACCCACCTGATACCTAGCTCAGCCACACTGTGTTGTGCAGTTTTCCTTCACCCACAGGCTTAGAAGGGTGTGGGAGCTGTGGCTCCCTGCTGCCCAGTGCTGGACAGACCAGGATCCTGGGAGCACAGAGGTCAGAATTCCAAGTTCAAGGGGGAAGAAGCTATGAGAGGGAGAAGGGATGCTTGGGTGCTCCCCACCTGTCCTCTGGGTAATGAAAGCGAGCTTAGACTGAAGTCAAACACATGGATTAAGAAGAAGGCGAAAACCTGGTGTATATTATATGTTCCAGCAAGCTCCATACAAACCTCACTTATTTTCTATGTGCTCTAATTTCATTTCAGACAAACGTTTCACTGAGGTGGAAGCAACATTTCTTTAGGGCCAGGTTTCACATATTTTGTAGTTGGCGCCTCTGTCAGAGTCGTTGGGACCAGCGTGGAAACCCAAGTCTGTGTGGAGGTGCAGCCTTCAGGGTCTTGGGGCAGGTGAAGGGGAGACAGCTGGTCCCTGGATGCTGGGGAGGGAGATGGGTGGGAGAAGCCCTGAAATATCTCTCGATCCACACTCCGGGAAGACTGCTAACTCATTAATGCACACCCATTTCTTTGTACATTTTCACTATTTTTTTTCATATCCATTTCTAATATCCCCTCACACTCACTGTGCTCACCTGCAGTAAACTCTGGCTGAGGAGTGTGTGGATGAGGCGGTGGAGGAGGAAATCTTGGCTGCAGCTGGTTCTGGGTGTTCCCTTTTGAAGTCCTTGGAGCTTAGGTTCAGGCAGTTTCTGTTTAGGAAAAAAGATGGAAAAAGGCAAAAAAACAGTCATGTGCAGGGCACACCCTGACTACATGAAACAGAGCAAGGTCCATGCCACAGCATTTTAGGATAATTCTAGCCCGGCCCACTTAGGAAGTGGGAAGGTGCGATGGAAACACATGCAGAAATGCAGAGTAAGTGGAAAGTAACCCATTCTCGATTGTTTGGCTCAAGAGTAGGTTGCTAGATTTAATTTTGTTATTTTAAAGATCAGGTTCCTATGCACTACAGTTGTAGTCAGTTGAAAAGAAGTGACAAATTAACTACGTCCCCGGGGCACATTCTAGCTGCTTCACAGTATCAAAGTGTTACCCAGCGTTGCCAAGAGACCCTCTTGGGAGGTTAAGAGGTCTTCACCGCTATGTAGTTGCTAAAGTCTAGGGCTAGCTCTTCAGAGATGGGATAGGGCTTGGCCTGGTGCCGCACCTAGTACCTGACACCAGAGTGCTTAATAGAAAGCTGCTGAGTTATCCACTGGAGCAGGGGACACTCAGGGCAACTAAAGGCTTGGTTAAGGGGCCTGGGAGGGAGACCCCACATCAGACCCATATTTCCTAAATGTGCTCAAACATATGACTCAGCAGAGACACATGATTAAAAACACAGATTCTATGGCACTGACCCAGATCTATTAAATCAGAACTCCCAAAGGTGTGACCTAGAAATTGGAACACGGAATACTGAACACTTCACAAGTGCTCCCAGCTGGGGCCTCTCACACTTACTACTGCACAACCCCAGGGCCTCTGCAAACTGGTGCTGAGGGCACTGCTCCTCATTTCCCTGCAGACTGGACATGCGGGATCTGGCGGGGGGGTGGGCAGGGTTTGCATCCCTAACCCCAGCCCCTGCCCCAGGCCATGAAAGCTTCTCCAGCCGAGATGTGCACTGCAAACACTGCTCTAGCATCTACTGAACTTCCAGCTTCATCCAGAGGGTGATCTTGCATTTCTAATGAACTTTCCCGGGAGCAGCACAGCTCCTGTGGTCAGCACCCTCTGGAAGGGTGGGAAGCTCCGACTCTCGTGCTGCTGGGGTCAGCAGTTAGCGGTGGACCTGAGCAAGACTCCTTGAGGAGCCGGGCTGAGGGTGCTGTCCTGGATCTGTCCCTGTCTCCAGGAAACCTAGGAATGCGCCATGAGAGACAGGATGGACTGAAGCTGCAGAAAGTGTGTGCATACGGGTTGAACACACAGCCAGGGGCTGGGCGAGGATGTGTACCAGCTGTGCACCCCTCAGGGGCAGCACAGCGTGACTCAGCAGCGGGAACAAAACATAAAGACTCCTTTTCCCTCTCCCCTCCCCTCTCCTCCTCCCATCCCCTTGTCCCCTCCCCTTCTCTCCCTCCTCCTCTCCTTTATTTTTCTCCTCCCCTCACTCCTTCTCTTCTTTTTTATGATTTTAGGGTTAGGCAGCCTCCAGAACTGAACACAAATGGTTCAGAATTCTCTTTAAGAAGACATTTTCCAAGAAATATATAAATGGCTAGCAGCTAGGTGAAAGAATGCTCACTGTCACTAATCATCTGTGAAATGCAAATTAAAACCAAATGAGACATCCCTTCCCACCTGTCAGCACCCATTGAAAAGATGAGCTAGTGCGGGCCAGCAGGCACTGTTGAGACCTGAGGGCGTGGGAGGAGGCACCTTGTGTTGGCGGGATGCACATCAGCACAGTCAGGACCAGCAGGCCTCCTCAGCAAAGACAAGCAGCTCCGTGGGAGCTGCAAGCTCTCCTCTGGGCGGACACCCCAGTGAAATCTGTACTTTGACGAGATACCCGCACATTCCTGCTCAACAGCATTTCCCCAACAGCCCAGATATGGGAACAACAGGTGAAGCTGCAGCGAAATTGCTGACCCATGTGTAAAGCGGAGTCGTATTCAGCCTTAAAGGATACCTGGCCACCGCGGTAACACGGATGGACCCAGGGGATATCAGGCTGAGGGGCACCACAGAGCAGCGAACATAGGATGGGACTGCGTTTACAGGTGGCCTCCAGACATGCTGGATGCGTGGAACCAGATCGTTATGGTGCGCAGCTGGGGAGGCGGGGCCGGCAGAGGTGGTGAGAGCACAAGTCACATGGGGGAGGGTGAGTGCCCACCTCTACGTCCAGCAGGGAGACCAGAGTTAGTGACACTGGACTGTCCCCTGGTAGACGTCAAGTGGTCTGAATACGCGCGTATGTTCACACACAGACATACACAGACACACACACTTGTTCTGTGAGGGATGGATGTATTGATCACTATATTGTAATGATCATTCCACTGTACCGTATCTGTATCTCAGAGCACCGTACTGTACCCCAAAATTATTGATTAGGGGCGTTCTGAGGCTGAACTAAGTACCTGAACTAATCAGCTGCGGAGAAGGCAGCTATATTTTGGCTCACGGCCTTGGAGGTTCACTTCGCTTGTAGGTCTGTGTCTTAGCCACCGTCACTGCCAGGAGGCTGCTGCCACCAGGTGGCCTGGAAGCCCAGGACAGGAAGGGGACAGGGTCCCAAGATCCTTCCAGGTATCCCACTAATTTCATTCTGTGGCTACTCTGTCCTTGCCTTTGTTGGAGTCAAAACTACAACTGAAGCACAAACTGACAGAAAAAAGCTTGAATTGGAAAGTTAGAGTGAAGATAGGGCAGGGGTCCCCCTTCGGTGGCTGTAGCAGTTCTCTCTGAAACAGGGTCACCTACTGGGTGTCTGCAAGGCCACGTGAAGCCAGGGTTCACAGCAAACATGGCTCTGGAGTCCCCAGCTGTCCTGGGAGGAAACACAGTCATGCTCTCCCTGCTGTTTCCCACCGCTCCATGATGGCCTGATGTCACTTCTCTGGGACCCTCTCAAAGGTTCTCACACTCCCACTAGTCAGGAGGTCGGAGACCACCCTTCCTTTAACACACACACCACCCCTACCACAGCAAACATGTTTCGCCTTTGTGTTAAAAAGTAGAAAATCTGAAGACACTGTTATATAGGCAGATCAAGAAGTTCTATTTCCATACAAACAATTCACGTAGACCAATCAATACCTATGCAAGGTCAGACAGCAAGCACAGCACAGTCGTTATTGTGAACCAAGTATTCTACCCTTCTAGCACGCTTTTTTGTTCAATCACATTTTCAGATCCCTCCATTTGAAAAAATACATTGATCTGGAAATTGTATTACCTGAGAAGAAATCGATCTTTCTAACCAAAGCCATTCATGTGACCTCTTGGCCTGCTCCTTCAAGGTCTGTAAAAGATAGGTCCCATTTTCACTACCATTGGCACATGCTGCCATGATGCTCACGTCTTTACACACCTGGGGCCTCCCGTGATGATGTGTGGTCACACCAGACCACACACCATGACAGTCCCATGGGTTACAATGGAGCCAAGAGCTCTGGTGACATCATAGTCATCACATGTGCTGGCACCATGAGCTCCTCATGTGTTTGTGGTGGTGCTGGGGCAACCACCCTTTGTGCAGTCACCTGCATAGACTTGCAGTGCACAGAACGATTGTGCAGTACTAGGTGCTCGACACTGATTATCAGCTAAATTGCTGGCCTGCGTATGCACCATGTCTTACTATGTTTGTCTTTGAGTCTACTCCTCCTGAGAAAAAAGCATTTATGTGAAACCTTGCTCTGCATTAGCCAGCCAGGCAGCGTCACGCATTTCAAGTTGCTACCACTCTAGGTTTTGTTAGAGGTCCTGTGAGTGGCTGACCCACCCTTGTCCGTGTGCGCTCTCTGCCATGAAGACACAGGGTGGAAGTGCCCCACAATGCATTTCTCAGGGTGCCCCTACTGCAGAAGGTTGCAGGACTGGACTCTGCTTTTGGAACATTTGGAATGTAGCTGCACGTTAGGAAATAAAGAGAGCCTCACACAGCCAAAATGAGAACAAGGTTAGAGTGCTAAGGCTTATGTGATTGGCTCATAGATAACACCCCAATCATGGAGAAAAGCCCCAGTGTCCTCCCTCAGAGCTGGGAACTCTCACACAGGTCCTGGAGGACACGTTTCTCTTCTTGCATGTCCCTCAATCTAAAGCATAAAATTCAGCATTTGAAAAGGGATAACTTGCTGGTACAGGCAGAGACCATGAAAAAGTGAAGAAATGTATTGGGCCTTTTATAATAGAAAGGACACAGTGATCATAAAAGGAGGAGGAGGTGGGAAAGGAGAAGGAAGAGCTCTCAGAGCTCGGTATGCAGCTTATGCATTGCAGCAGGTCAAGCAGCCATCATTGTTCTTCACTGGAGTAAAATTTTCTTTTAAAATGAGAAAGATTGTGTATCACCCAGGAAAAGGTTAAGGCGTATTTAGACTACTTCGAAGAGAGCAGAAAGATAGGAAAGGCAATTCAGAAAGATTTTTTTAAAGACATTCAGTGAGCAAATCTTCAGCATTTCAGAATGCCATACCCTCTAACTATATCCCATAGGTCAGGTTTTATTATAATTTCTTTTCTTTCATCTCCCTTCCTATTTTAGTTTTATAGAGTATAGTGAGAAATCATCACACACTTCACTTCAGTAAACTCAACTGGGTGTATGCAGGATGAAAGCGTGAGGGGACCTGAAGGGAACAAAGAGAGGTTCAGAGGTCCACAGTGGTACTTTCCACACCCGCTCCCTCTGTGGGCAAATATTTTGGCCTGAGTTTGAGACGGAAGCCAAGCTTTCCTGTGACTTTGATCTTAGTGGCTTGCAGGGCTCTCCTGAGCATCTTGCTGTGTGATTGCAATGTTTGACACTATGTGCATTTTTGTGCTATATTACCATGTGACTATTTTATCTGTTGACCAACAGAAAACATTACTGAATTCTTCAAAACTGATTGTGCTGTACTTAGTAGGAGAAACTAGATTGGATTCGAGGGTATAGGGTCAGATAAAAAGCAGACCTGGGCTTAACAAAGAGAGATTATATTTGCAAGATGTTGGAAGGTGAGGAAGAGAAGCATTTCAAGAGTTAGGCCAAAGGGTGTCATTTGTCTTAAACTTTTTTTTTTTTTGGCGGTACTGGGGATCGAACTCAGGACCCTGTGCTTGCTAGGCAAGTGCTTATTCCACTGAGCTATATCCTCAGCCCCTCATTTGTCTTATAAAAAGGATTGCGCGGGGCTGGGAGGGTCTGGGTAAGGGCTGAGGGAAGGGAGATGAGTGGTGACCGGTGTGAGAGTGGGTCAGCAATCTTCTGACCCTGCCAGCCCATGCCTTGGAGGGGTGGGTGCCAGAGGGCAGTGGCTGGCTCAGGATGAGAGGGCACCGGAGTCCAGGGACCTTGGGGAGGAGAAGACTGCACCAAAATTTGGTTAATAAGTGTCTTATTTCCACTGATCACTGAGGATAATCGTTCATGAGACAAAAATGCAGTTTAGCTAATCATTCATGAGATCAGAAGAAGCACTTTCAGTGTGTGTATTTCTGTCAAGGTAAATAGGGAGAAGCTGCAAGCCTTATGCCAGCATATGGGGAGGTCATTCTTTACAATAAGTCATTTCCTGGGACACTAAGAGATGGTTGGTTTCCTTAACTTTGCTATTTTTCAAAGCATAGGACTTGGTTAAAGTTTGAAATTGTCAGTTTGAAGTATGAATGAAAACTATGGCAAATGCTTTAATTAAGATATATTTATTATTATAAAAGGCACATTGCAATGCATCGCTCAGTCTACTCCTGCTTTGGAAACATCTACCCCATCGTTCTTGCTACTTTCTCAGTCACTTCTAGAAGTCTTTCCTGAGTAACGTTAGTTAACTGCCTTGATGTCCTGAATTGATCCAAAATGTTCCCCTTTCACATTTATTTTAACTTGGAGGAAGGGTCAGAAGTCATATGGTACCAGAGCTAATGAATACGTGGGTGCAGATGTGTCTTCATGTGTTTTTTAGCTTGCCTTTACATTGGGTGACGCCCAGCAGTAGCATTCACCATATTTCTGATCATGCCTCATGAAGACAAAGGACTTCCAGAACTGCTTCAGAAAGCAACAAGAGTGATGGAATAAATGTGCTCAAAGCAAGAGGAAGTATTTTGAAGGAGATTAATGGCAGTGTCTTTTATCATAATACTTTTTAAAAATTTAAGAATTTGCTGTATATTCTGATCATCCTTTTTGATTTATAAATATTACTATATAGACTCACTTTGGGGGGGTAAACTAAGGAGTTTCCCAAAGTTATTGTAACTACATGTGATAAGAAGAACTTCAACATCTAACTGTTCAAATGTAACTTCAAAGGAAGCTAACTGTTCACTACAATTGTTATTGTAGTGAACAGTTATTATACTGTTTTAGTTACTTGCTCATCACTGAAACACAATATGCATCATCTACAGCTTAAAGGAGAAAGGCGTGTCTGGGCTCATAGTGTCTGCAGGTTTCAGCCCATAGCTGGTGTCCCTTGAGACAGAGCAACATGACAGAGGGCCCGGCAGAGGCGGAGCAGCTCATGGCAAGGCGGACAGTAAGTAGGGTAGCCTCAAAGGAGAAGAAAGGGTGTATACATACGTTACATCCTTCCAGGCCATGCCCACAGTGACCCACCTCATTCCACTAGGCTTAACCTCTCCAGGTAAAGCCTGATGGAATCACACCTAGCTATAAACTCATCAGCAGACTAACTCAGTACCATACACCCATGATCCAATCACCTTTCCAAAGCCCCAGCTGTGGATCCCTGAGGCTTTGGGGGACATCTAGATATAATGTAACATTCTGCCCTGGCCTCCGAAAGATTCATGCACATCCTTTTCTGTGAATGATTTAGTCCATCTGTAGGAGTTGCCAAAGTTCTAACAGTTTAAACATTGCTGAAAAGTCCAAGTCCAAATTCTTCTCTGAGATTTCAGGCAAACTCTTAGCTGCAAGCCCCTGTACAACTGAAAAGAAAGTTAAACACTTTCAACATACAATGGTACAAGATAAACATTACCATTCCAAAGGTACAAGTATGGGGATAGAAAGGTCCAAAATCTAGACCAAAATCCAGCAGGGCAAACATTAAATCCTATAGTTCCATGTCCAGCACCTGGGGCAATTTGTGGTAAGACGAGAACTTCAAAGGGCTCTAGTGATCCTTTCTCTTTGATGAGCTTCTGTTACTCCTTGCAGTTTTCTTCAGACAATCCACATACTTGGCTTCTTTGTCCTTGTGGGGTCTCCACTGCACTGATTTCACACTCACAGCTTCACACACTGCCTGGCCTTCCAGGCCTTCTTCTGAAATCCGGGTGAAACCCTTCCTGACCCCACAACTCTTGCATTCTGCATGCACCTAAAACCAACAACATGTGGATAACACCAAAGTCTGCTGCCAAGTGGAGCATTAACCAAGCTTCCTTCTCTCTTAGCTGTAGAAGTCAAGTGCCTAGATTTCTGTGCACTAGGAACCAAATACTGAGGAAGAAATTCCCTAGGCTTCCATCATTCTGAAATCTGGTGCCCTGAGGTCGTCTCAAAGCAAGGTCTTTCACTTTTGCGATTTTGAGGCTTCAGAGGGTAGAGTCTTGCTAGTTCTTGTGATGCCTTCATGGCTCTCCTGAGCATTGTCCAGTTCCAAACTACTTGGCTTTGTAATTTGAATCTATTCAGCAAACAGGTTCTCTTCTGCTCCAATTTTGCAGGCCACAACTTTACCAGAGCTTCCTTTTTGGCCAAACTCAAAACATTTTAAATCATTCTGATGGACTATTTGTTCCTAATTCCCCACACAGATCTGGCTAAAAGCATCTAATATAGTCTCATTGCTGAGACACAGTACCTGATTCCCACAACTCTAAGGAGGAAAGGCTTATTTTAGCTCACAATTTGTAGACGTGTATGCCCAGAGATGGCTGGCTCCAAGGCAGGGTGGTGTGGGCAGATGGGGCTGGCAGAGGAGAAACAGCTCATGGCAGGCAGGCAGGATGCAGAGCAGCATCAAGGAGGAAGGAAGGATGTATGCATATACCCTTCCAGGCTGTGCCTGCAACGGCCTGCCTTCTCCTACAAGGCTTCACCTCCCAGCATCACCCCCAGGTGTAAACCATCAGTGGGCTAATCCAGTATCACACAACTGTGATCCAGTCACCTCCCCAAAGCCCCACCTAGAGGTGCATGAGGCTTTGGGGGAGGTAGAGATATAAGCCATAATATATTTCCATGTACGTAATCTTAAAATTTCAGTTGTCAGTATTTCACAATCTCCAGGAAAGATATCTTATATATTGAGATAAGATACAAAATAATGCTATTCCTCAAAGAAATCTTTCTTGATTCAGATCATCATGAATCTGGAAGCCTACTGGTTGCTTGCATTTTCCTTCCCAATATTCATTGCAGTTGTGAGTCATGCACTTGGTATTTGTCTTTCATGACAGGTTACAAGATCAATAGGGACAGTGAACCTGCTGGTATTGCTCACAGTACTTCTTAGCCTGGTCTATAATAGGTACTCAATATATATTGTCTATTAGATGAAGGGAGGAAAATGATTTTATCATTTGTTCACTGTCGGACAAAATCAGGAAATAATAAAATATTTATTGCTTGTACTAAAGTTCCTTCACCTTATGATCCTCACTGTATAGTAAAACCTTTGTTTGCTATATAGTTCACAAGCATAGCTTGTTCCAGAAACTTGCTTGTAATACAAAGCACTTGTGTATCAGTGAATTTCTTCATAAGAAATAATGGAAACTCATGATTTTCTCCATAGCACAAAAAGTATTTATATAAAAAGATTGCAATATTGTAACAATACAAAACAACAAAGAAACACAAAATATAAAGAAAATACACAGATTAACCTGCATTTACTTCTGGAAAACTTCATGGCTGATGTGAAGGAGACAAGAGGGAGGAGGGCTGCTGTGTGGGGCAACTTTTGCGATCACTAGTGGAATCACTGTTGTCTATTGGCTCAATAAAAACTTTCTTTCCTTGCAACTTTAGCAAGGAACTTACCCACTTGCTTTTCCTTCCTTTCGAGGATTTTGTGGAAATGTGACATTGCATTATGGCTAAATAGATTCATCACTCACACTGCTACAGCCTCCTTTGGTTGGTGTTTTTGACAAAATTTTGTACTATTTCTTGCATTTGACACATCTCCCTAATCTCACTGAAGTGAGGGATACCACCACCTTTTTCTTCTCCTCTACATACGAAAGCTCCTCCATAACCTCTTGGTGCTGATCACAGTTGGTGTCATGTACTACTCATGTTGCAAGACATTGCTTGTTCATCAAGGTAAAATTTACTAGAAATATTTGCTTGTCCTGCAGAACACTTGTGGAAAAGTTTACTTGCAATCCAAGGTTTTGCTGTAAACTGTTTTAACTAATTATTTGTTGTTTAGGTTCATGAATACTGGAAAGTATATCTTGATCATTTTATAATATTCTGCATAATTTAAGTCTATGTAAGTTGAATACTATGTTTCATTAATATACCTAACATTTATCAAATGCTTATTTATTAAGTGATTTTCATAACATGCCCTTTTTCATCATCAAAAGATTTTGTCAGTAAACTTTGAATTGCAAAGCAAGGCTTTTAGATATTTTATATATAAATACAGATTGTCCAACACTTAATTCCTACTATAATCATGTATAGGCCTGGGGCAAAAGAATGCATTTTAAGTTAGCTATAGTTAATAATGGATTTTCTGGTTGTAAGTATGGATACTTATGTTATTGAAAATGTGGAAGTTAGTTGGTCCTCAGGTTGTGGGTTACTGTTAAACCAAAAATGTGGAAGTTTTCTGTATTAGATGGAATTTATACAGGTTAAATTCACCTCTGTAAGTCACAGAAAATGATAACTGAAAATGAAGTATGCCAAAAATATGAGGTATAAATGGAGGACTGGTCATATGATTCTAAGTGAGATTTGTTTCTCTAGCGAGGATCCAGCACACAGCAGAGATGAACGGTGATGCGAGGACAGAGGACTTGGCGCTGGTTTCTTGGGTTGGGTCTAACAATCCGGGCTTCTGGTTATCCCTGCGTTGCTCACCACCTTATCCCAGGGAGTAGGTGAAGCGGTGGAGCAACCTCACAGGCTTTATTCACTCGGGATTCCTTGGACCCTGAATCAATTTGGAGCCGCCTGCTCCTGATAGTCCACGCTTCCAGCCAAGGCACTTTGGTGCTTCTTCCCCCTCCCCTCCTTCCCTGAGGCCTCGTGTACTCCGCGGACCTGGGGCTTGGGAAGGAAGAAGGGGTAATTAAGAAGAAAAGAGCCTTTCTCATTCTTTGTTCTTTGCCCTCTCTTGCCCCAGGCAGAACTGTAATTATAGCTCTGATACTCAAAGCTAACTTGTTTAGATTAACAGGAAAGGAACTGTAGTTGCAGAACAAGAGAGTTTGCGATTACTCTTGAATTATTTCCAGAATCTAATCTGCTCCGGGTCTTCTATTTGAAATCTGTTTAATATAGATAATGATGGCTATCAGAGTAAACCTGGGTAATTATTATAAGGCCATTTTCTTTCTGAGCTAGTTCTGTGTTCTAGCCTCTGTTCTAGGCAATGGAAGAGCATGGGTGAACAGCAGCAGACTGTCCTTGTCTTCCTGGAGTTCAGCCCTAACAGATGCAGAAGACAACTGAGAAAAGTGTGGTAGGCGTCCAGTGGTGTTACGCGGCCTGGTAAGAAATCAAGTAAGATAAGCCATAAGAAATTGCGTGTGCTCATGCATCTGTGCGTGTGTGTGCCTGTGTGTCCTCTGTGATGTGATGTGTTGGAGGAGAGATTTCCATGAAATGCCATGCAAGACAAGGAATACTTTGGGGACAGAACTGTCCAGATCAAGGGTAGAGAGGGTGCAAAAGCTGGAGGGAGCTTGGATTTTCAGGAGCCCAGGGAGGCTGGAGCAGATGAGGGGGGCCGAAGAGAAAAATGAAGTCAGGAAGGGGGCCTGGGCCAATTCTGGGGAGCCCAGCAGGCTCCTGAGCAGGGGTTTGTGTTTTATACTGAACATTAGGAATCTGGCAGAGTTCTAGTGGAAGAATAGCATGATCAGATGACATTTGTGAAAGACGCCCTCTGATAGAAACATTGCACTGCATAGAAATTTGGGCCTATGTAGAGAGCAAGGAAGCACTGAAAATGGTCACAATTTGCTCTATAAAAGTATTTTATTTTATTTTTTTCTTTCTCTCTCTCTCTCTCTCTCTCTCTCTCTTTCTTTCTTTCTTTCATGAGATAGGGTTTCGCTATGCAGTCAGGCTGGCCTTGAGCTCACTTTGTAGCCCATGCTGGCTTCAAACTCACAACGATCCTCCTGTCTCAGCCTCCCAAGTGCTGGGATTACAGGTGTGAGCCTCCATGCCTGGCCCCATTTTGTTTTCTTTATGTTTATTATGTTAAAAAGACACTGACTATGTAAACCAAGCAAAACTAACAATATATTACAGGAGTTATGTAGAAATAAAGTGTATGTCAGCAAATGCACAAAGATAGAGGAAAAATAGAAAAACACTGTTGTAATATTATTATACCATACATGAGGTGGTAAAGTATCATTTGAAGTGAGACTACCCAGTGGAGTACTATTCAATAATAAAGAAGGATAGATTGAAGTCATTTGTAGGAAAATGGCTACACCTTGAGACCATAATCCTAAGTGAAATAAACCCAATTCAAGATGTTCATTATTTCATGGTTTCTCTTCTATGAGAAATCCACAGTATAAATAATCTAGAGAAACAAGATAGATAACAGGAGAGAGGAAGATAGTGTTTGCGGAGATGGAAAGACCTGGGGGTGGGAGAAGGCCGTTGCGGGGAGGTAAAAGGCTGAGGCTGTGACATGTATGTGTAACCAATTCCCACAATGAACTTATTTGTTATGTATCACAAATATAAACTAATAAAAAGGGAAAATATTTACACTATAAACCATGTGCAACCACTAAAATAAAACAAAAGTTAAAGCTAATAAGCCAACAAAGGATGGAAAATACAACCCTGCAAGCTTAATGAACTCAACTGCAGAGAAAGAGGAAAAAGTGAACGAAGACCAGGTGAGAGAAACAGAAAACAAATAGCAACGCTGTAGACCAAGACCCACCAGCTCAGTCACCGTTACGTGCAAGTGGCCTACATACCCCAACGGAAGAGCAGAGCTAGATGATCACACAGGACTCCGTTATGTGTAAATTACAAAATCCTACTTTAAATCTAAAGACACAGAGAGGTTGAAAGGAAAGGAATGGAAGGAGCTACACAATGGCAAGACTAACCGAAGCCCTGCGTGGGCTAAACTATTTCACAGAAAGTACATTTCAGAACTAGGAATATTCTGAAGGCTAGAGCAGATTATTTCACAATGATATGGAATCCATTCTTCAAGAGGCCATGACAGACCTGAATACTTGTTCACCAAATGGAGAATCTCAAAATACATAAGTGAAAGTTAATAGTATTTAAGAAGAGGAACAAAATAATCCACAATTGTAGTGAAAGGCATCTTCAATAACTGACAGAAATAGGAAGTTACAAAGACATAGAAGATCATAACCACACTGCCAATCAACCTGACCTAACTGATGTTAATAGATTACTCCAGCTAGCAGCAGCAGAACACCTTCCTCCAAGTGCATAGAACATTTGCTGAAAACTGGCCAAATTCTGAGCAGTAAAACAACTCTCATAAATTTAAGAGAATTCAGCTCATACAAAGTACGTTTTCTGATCACAACAGAATTATATAAAATAAATAATAGAAAGATACCTGGGAAGTTCGTAAATATTTGAAAACTAACACTTTCCTACACAAACCATGGATCAAAGGAGGCAAAAATACTGAAAAAAAAATGAAATACCAAATAGTAAATGATGGGAGGCAGGTAATGTAACTGAGGGAGATTTCCGGCACAGTATGTTATGTTAGAAACAAGAAAGGCCTCCAGTCAATTACAGTAAATGAAACACAGAAGAAGCAGAAGAAAGGAAATAAAGCTAAGAGGATCAACTGTGAGAATCGGTAGAATCACAAGCTGGTAAACTTAGAGAGTTATGATCCCGAGTGATCCAGACACAAAGGCAGACAGCAGGCGTGGTGTGTTCAGTGGTAGCGTGATTGCCCGTTGTGCCCATTGTCAGCACTGTGGGGGGAAGGGCGACCCTTTACAGAAACACAGCTGTATCTGTGCTCCGCGGGCGCTGCTTTATGCTAACACAGTTGACCATTTGGATGTCACAAGTTTTTGAAAGATAGAAACTGCTGCAGGTCATCCAGAAAGAAGCGGATAATTTGAACTTTTGGAGATTTACTTTAAAAAGGAACATGTATTTTAAACTTTCTACAAGGAAAATGCCAAGATGTTCTCACTAATGAATTCTACCATACACTTAAGGGAGCAATGATATAATTTCTACACACACTGTTTTGGAAAATTGTAGAGGCCAGAAGCGATTCTAACTCATTTTCCAAGGATAGTATTTTTCTGATAAAAAAAAAATCAAAGACATTGTAAGAGAAGAAAATTTTAAACAAGTACTCATGATGAACATAAATGTGAATATTCTTGACAAGATTTTAGCCAATAGAGTCAATTTATAAAAATGATAATACGTCATGACTAAGTCAAGTTTATTACAGGAAGGCATGGTTTGAACCAGCCTTAACACTTGAGATCAATGAATGCAATTCAATGTATTGATAAACCGTATTCGTCAGCAGAAAACCACACACTAGATGCGTTGAACAAGGAGATTTATTTCTCACAGTTCTGTGGGTGGGGTGGTCCAGGATCAAGATCTGGACTCTGCTTCCCCACCCCGCCAGCCATGATGTGCATTTGTCCTCAGAGGCAGAGGGAGCATGAGGAGGCCTTTCCAGCCCTCTTGGGTTAAGGCCCATCCTCGTGGCCTCCTAACCTGGCAGGCTCCCCACATGCCCTGTGTCCACACACTCACCTGGAGGAGAGAATGTCAGTGTGAGTATTTGGAGGGGACATAACGAATATTCAGTCTATAACAGAATAAGAAGGAAAAATACACATGACCACCTCAAAAGATGCAAAAAAAGCATTTGACAAGATTCCATAGGTCAAGAACAGCAAATAAAAGTTATCCAGATTAGAAAGGAAGAAAAAGAATTGCCTTTACTCATAGATGATGTGAACATCATATAGAAAATTGTACGAAAGCTACAAAATAGAACTAACAAGTGATCTTAGCAACATTGCAAGATACAGATTGGTATTAAAGTCAAATGTGTTTCTACATGTCTGAGCACATAATCAGAAACTGGTGTTGAGAGTTGATATTGACCGCTTATAATAGCATCTACAGTGCTAAATACTTGTAAGATACAACTAAGTACTATTCAATTTTGTAAGATGAAGGGACTACAAAAGGTGTAAGGAAACTTTTAGGAGTGAGAAGATTTATTCTCTTTATTGTGATGATGTTTTGAGCAGATTCACACAGTAAAATAGTTTGTTTTATTTAGTTTAAATTATTGTATGTCAATTACACTTCAATAATGTGATTTAGATTATATTTCAATACAGACATGATAAATATACCTTTGTTCTTTTTTAGGAGAAATAATTTGCCATACTTAAGCACTAAGTAGATAGAGTATAAGAAATTTTATATGGAAATATAGACCTATGATCTATTCTTTCATTATACATCCAGGGACCCTTTTGTTAAATGTTTTTCTTATATTTGAAGAGGTAATTTCACTTTCAAATTCTGGTTTGAAACAACCCAGTAGATCAATTAAATAGATTTTGATATAATGGATCACAACACTTCAAAAGCATTAGTTAGGTCCATATTTATAGACCTGGAGGGATATCCATACTGTAATGTTAAATAGAAAATTACAGGGTATATTATCATTCCATTTTTATAGACACAAACAATGTAAGGCTCTCTGTGGTTAACAAGGAAATCAATGTAGGTATTTATGTGACTATGCCTAAGGGTGAAAAGATCCACAACAGCTTTCTGCATATCTTGCTCATATCAGGAATGAAGAAACACAATGATCATTTAACTACAGTGAGTGACTATGACTTTTATATAATAGCCGATCAAATTTTAAAATAACTGTCCTTTTCCTCAGGTGAATATATTAAATATACAGCCATTCTGATTTGTCTTCAAGTAAGTCCGCATGAATTATTACTGTAAATACATGTTGAATATAAATGCAGTGATATTAATCCAATGGGTGATCCCATGAATGTTTTAATATGTGTCTCTTATCCCCCGACCCATGTGCTAGACAGTCTTCAGCTTCTTCCCAAGCTCTATCTGATACTGAAGAGGACTCATCTCTACTGAAGTACTTAGAACAGCGACCAGCACCTAATTAACATCCAGCCATGCTATTTGTTATTGCTGAATGATTGTTCTTTAAGAAAAAGCTTGGTGGCTGATAAGTCACAAGGCAGCCAGCCCTCTCGTGGGAAGACTTTAACTCTCAATATTTCTCTTCTTCCCTTACCTGTTCCACTTCAGTTCCCTTCAGTCACAAAAGCCAACCCCTGCCCTCATCTGCTTTGGCAGAACTAACCCACCCCACTCAGGTTGTTCTGACCCACAAACAACCCAATCCCCCTCCCTTGGCTGTTCCGGCCTGTGGACAGCCCCCTTCCAAAAGAGCTTTAAAAACCTATGTTTTGCTCAGCTCATTGCTGCCTTGGTCTGCTAGGCATCCTGCTACTCCCCCCCACCCCAATAAAGACTTCTCTTGTGTCAGAAGGTCTGATCTGGTTCTGTGTGGGTCTCAGCAATTCACGACTATGTCTCTGACAGTGGTTGGACAGCACTGCTCAGCTTCTCGTGGGACTCTGTTGCAAGGTGCTCTTTGCTTTGTCCTCTCAGCCTGAGCCCGCTGTTGCTGCTCCAGCTGGCACACGGTGATGGCACAGATGCTGTGCCAATGCTGAGCAGAGGCTTCGCTGAGCTGGCAATACCCCCACCTACTGTGGGATATGCTCGCTTGGGGGACACTCACTGAGCTGGCACTGCGGGTAGCTGGAGACGCAGGACCACTCATCCCACATCAAATCTTCTGAGGGTCACCACCCCACCAGCCATCTGAGCAAGCATTGTGCTGACTGCTGCAGCTCTAGCTGACATGATGTGGCTACAAGATGGCCCACTCTTAGGACACCTGGAGTGGGACTTGCCTGCCAGCTGAGGCCGTCTTCAGAGCTACCAAAGATAATGATCAAGAGTTTTAAGCCATTTGATATAAGTTGTGGTAAAAGTTTCTTTTCAAATATCTTATTTTTACTACATATACTTCCAGTTTTTAAAAACAGACAGCAAACTTTTAAGAACTTAAAATTTTGTTATGCTGGGAAACCCTATAAAACATTTATGTAAGCATTAATTGCTTGATGTGTTAATTCACTGAGACAGGGGCTGGGGATATAGCTCAGTGGAATAAGCGCTTGCCTAGCAAGCGCAGGGTCCTGAGTTTGATCCCCAGTACCGCAAAAAAAAAAAAAAAAAAAAATTCACTGAGACATTGGAAAGCGGCACTAGCTTGGCTTGGGCTGGTGGTAGATTAAAGTAACAATGTCTTTACTAGAACAGAGGTTTCTTTCACCTTTTCACACACACCCATGCCTCAGTTCACAGGAGGTAGCACTTACCCTCATGGTCACATTTAGATCCATCAGGAATTAGACCAAGGTGAAATGTGTGTTCAGACAGTCACCAACTTCTTGGAAGGTTTCAATAAAAGGAATTTGGAACTGAGTCACTCTGCAAGTTCTCTTTTAATATTGTTGACTTGTGAATTCATAATTTATAATTATTCCCTACCCAGGTAGAGGGATGGATTTTATAAACGTGATAGGTATTGCAGCTCAGAAAGGTGCTGTGCACAGCACAAGGCTTCGGGAGGCCCAGAACGTGTGAAACAAAGCTGGCCCCAGCAGGGAAACGGCCGCCTTCCAGCCCCGTGTGCAGGCTGGCTGCGCGCACTTTGGGTCCCATCTCTCCTCCAGTGAGGGATGGGCTGTTCAGCCAGGTCCTGCCTACCCTTCCTGTTCTCTGTGCTGTAGCGCCTCTGGAACCCTGGCCTTTGGGGAGAGGCCGACTCCGGTGCTGATGTGCTCATCTTCTGTTTAGCTCCCAAAGTAAGCTGGGCACCTTTGATGTGAATCGCACACTGCCAGGACTGGAGAGGCAACTTGCGGTGTTAGGAATGCAGATGTGGGAAAAGAGTAGCTGATTGGCTTTGGTTGTTATATCTATATAGATACTCGGGCGTGGAGAAAGAAAGTATGACAGAGACATGAAGATAGAAACTGACACAAGGTAATAATAGCATGTCTAAAAATACACTCACCACAGCTCAGGTTCTATCTTTTGTAGTTGTCACAAGTGTGCAAAGCCTTTATTTCGTGCCGGTCATGGGCCTTGCGGCCCTCTCAAACCCTTCCAGCATAGCTGCTGCCACACTGCATCCCGCCCTCTGGGTTGGTCGAGGGGGCGGCAGTTCAGACTTCAGCAGGGTGCACCCAACAGCAGACCGAGCTCCACTGCAAGTGGCATTTCAACTCTTTGTTCAAATTTTTACCAAAAATTAATAATTTTTAACAGGATAAGTTTAAAAATGCACAAGGCATTAGTAATCCATAAAAGGAAGAAGAACAGCACACAAGTAAAAATGTTGGCTTCTTTGAACAATTGAAACTGAGGAATTAAGCAAAATGTACCGAGTCTCTAAAATGTTCGTATCTTTTTCTCTTGTTTATTGCTTCTGCCTTATGAAATATTTCCCTTCTTACATTATTTATAGTGACAAAAATAGAAATTGGCATCCGGTAGTAGAGGGACAACTATGTAAACTGTAGTAGATTCTCTCTGAGTAACATAAATTCTTTAACAACAATATTCACAAAGCCTTTGAAATAATGTGGGAAAATGTTCTTGAAATACTTATATAAATAAATAAAAACAGGGCACTAGGTAATTTGATGCACCTTTCAAAAATGTTGGATTAAATTTGTATTTTCAAAAATTTGAAAGTGTTTCCAACTAAGGGCTACTGAGGCCAAGAAGAAAATGAAATTAGGAGTGCAGGGAAGTAAGCAGAGAAGCAAAGCTGAGGGATTTGTGTAACACGGTAAACCCGGGCTGGGTTTGTACTTGAGAGGGAGGGATCTTGGAGTGTGGCTCAAGGACTGAGAAACAAAGCCCAAGACTCACTGCAGGTGTGGGACTGAATAGAAAAGAATCTCCCATTCAGCTGGACCAGAGGGGCTGTAGCTTTTGCTTGGGAGTGAAATAAAGACATTTCAGACGACAAGGACTGAGAAAGTCTGTCATCCTAGAGCCCAAATGGTAGAAATTTTAAAAGTTGGTACTTCAGGTAGGAGAGTGATGAAAGATTTTCAGATGCAAGAAAAAATTAGAAGAAAATAGCAAATATGATGAATGCAAACAAATATTGATTACATAGAAAAATGTCCTCTGAAGTTAAAAAGGACAAATGGAATGCTTGATGGCAGGTAAGTTAGGAGGGGATTACATGGCACTGCAGTGTTCTTGTGTTGTTCAGTCGAAAGAGAAACAGTGAGCACATTAACATTGCTGATGAACTGTGTGCGCTGAGACTTCTTCAGTGGTCACCAAAATCAGATGCATCCAGTGAATAACTTCTGGGTTAATAGCAACATAAACATTCTACGATCTAAAGTGAGGCAATAAAGAAAGAGAAGAGACAGCAAGTACTCCCCAGGAGTCCTCAGCAGCTGTCGCTGAGCGCCGCATCTGTCAAAGGAGCCCGGGCCTCCCCACCAGCACCGCACTCTGCTAGAGCTTCCCATCAGTACGAGCACACAGTCTACTGGGTTTTACCGTGTCCAGCCTCTTTTACTCTGCGTGATGTGTTTGAGCTCCGTCCGCTCTGGCAGGTATCTGTACTCCATTTAACTGCACTTGATGGACATTGCAATATTTCCAGTTTGGCATTATTATCAGTAAAGCCACTGTGCACGTTGAAATAGAAATGTTTTCAGGACACATATTTTAATATGTCTCTTATGTAATAATATAAGAAAAGGGTTTGGGGTTAAGTGGCAAATGTATATTTAACAGGAAGGAAAATGCATATTTTCCAGTGTTACTGTTCAATTTTACTTTTCTTCTATTTTTTTTTTTTACTTTCCCTCTAGTGGTGTGAAAATGTTATGCTTCCCATCATTAGTAAGATTTTATTTTATTAGTCTGTGCAGCTTAATACATCAGTGTGATTTTAACTGGTCTTTTCTTAGTGTCCAGTTAGAGTATTTTTCATGTGTAATTTTACTATTCACCTATCTTTTTTCATGAAGTGTCTTCTCCAAACTTTGGCTTTTAAAAATTAATATAGTTATGTTTTTTTATGTAGTTGTAAGAATTTTCCAGTTCATCTGAATACACATATATATTTAAAATATTATGAATGCCAGTACTTGGTAAGATACATATTTTGCAAATATTTTTCTTGATGTCTAACATTTTGATAACACTGTCATTTACTGAGTAAATAAATTTAACAACAGAAGTAAAGAAAATATGATAAGTTTAAAAATACAAGTAGAAAGAAATCCAAATATACCAGTCATTAAATATTCCAGTTAAAACATCAGGTTTATTGGTTGTAGTATAAATAAAACTAAACAAAATTGAGATATAAACTGTTTACAAAAGATGTGTTGAAAGCATGTTACTAAAAGCTTAAAAGTAAGTTATGAACTCAGCTTAAAAAGTTAGAAAAGGAAGAATTAAATAAAATTCAGGAAAATAAATAATGAAAATGAAACTTGACATTAGTGAAATAAAATAAAGCAGGCCAGGCTTGGCGGTGCTCTCCTACAATCCTAGAACTTGGGAGGCCAGGGAGGAGGACTGCTAGTTGCAGGCCAGCCTGGGCTGCGCGGAGAGTTTCAGGGTATCCTGGACTATGCAGTGAGACCCTATTTGAAAAATAAAAATAAACACAACAGAACCAAAATGAAACAACAACAAAATCCCCACAAACAAACAAATAATCAATAAAAGGCACCAAGCCTCCCCAAAAATCAGATCTCTAACACTAACAAAACTGATTGATAAACTTCTGGCAAGTATAATTAGAAAAAAAAATGTGAAAAAGGAAACGCAATATTAGAAATGAAAAAAGGTACATAAATACAGACCCTGTAGGTTTTAAAGTGAGAGGACTTTATAAATCATTTTACTTCAATACATTGAAAGTGAAATTAACAAATTAACAAATAAGAAATTAACAAATTTCTCAAGAAATATCACTTACTAAAATGAACAAGAGGAGATAAAACCCAAATATTCTACACCTATTGAAGTTGAGATTGACAAGCTGTAGTTTGTGAACTAAATCTGGCCAGTTTTTATACAGCCTATGAAGGAAGAATGGGTTTTATTTTATTCTGTGATGGAGTCCTACTATATTGCCCAGGCTAGCTTGAATTCCAGGGCTCAAACTATCTTCCTGCCTCAGCCTTACATTCCTAGAGTTTAGAAAAGGATAATTACCAGAGACTTGGTGTGGCACACAAGTTCTAAAATATTTACTATCTCGCCTTTACAGAAAATGTTCACTGACCTTTGCATTAATAAAGTAAATAAGTCACTATTTACACATCTTCTCTTGGATGAAACCCCAGGCCCATATCTTGCTCCTCTGAGGAGATGTTCTATCACATTCACAAACAACTCCCTGTGTCACACAAATTATTCTAGACTATAGAAAAAAAGGTTGTGTTCTTAACTCATTTTAAAAACCAAGTAACCTTCATAACAAAATCTGACAAAGGCAGAATGACAACAGCTGCAGGAGTTTCCACTTACATTCAGAGGTGGACAGACCCTAAAAATATAAATGCAAATGAGGCCAACAATGCACAAATGTGTTATGTGTGCAGCAGAGGGTGCACCTCAGCCTTTGCCACTGGCTGGCTGAGAACCGGGCATGGTAGTGGGATGCCTGTCTTCAAGGTGACCTCCCCTCCCATCTCTGTCACTGTGTCCTCTGTGGCTCACCATGCCCAGGTCATCATGGTGCCTGTGTCCCCTTCTTAGAGTGAGATCTTTTCCAGGCCATCCCAGTCTCTAGCCCCTTCCCACACAGCCGGACATTCTCTTCGCTTCTCTCGCAGCTCTTCTCCACAGCTGAGAACTTTCTCTGGGCTTCTGGAAGTAACACTCATAATTACAAAACACCGTATGTCCCAGACCCTTCTATCTGGAAGTCCCTTCCCTCTCTAGTGCTGCTGGAGGCCTGGCCTCTCCAGGGACGTTTCTCCTACACCGCCTTCCCAAGGGTGCACCTTCCCCTGGTGTGCCTGCCCTACTCCACACGTTACCCTGGAGACGCAGTACTGGTCAAGGTTTCCCATTCTCTCTCCTAACCCACCACCACAGCTTTGCAGTTTGGCTATCAGGCACCACAGTCCCTTGGTGATGTACTGAGACATGAATCATTCACTCTTGTTCTTTAAGAGTGTAACCCTTGATAGTGAGACCCTGTCTCAATACCTCCCCAAACAGAAAAAAACAAGCAAAAAAGAAATACATAATGTGACACACAAGCTTAAATATTGCATAGTTTCTCTTATATGAGAAAATAGGTAAAAAGTGCAAAATAAAAGACAGACCGTAGGAAAAGAGAGAAAAAAGTTACTGAAATCCAGCATGGACAATATACCTAAGTTTACCTTGATTTAGTATAATTGTCTTATGTGTTTTATATGATTTTTGGCCTGCTGGTCTGGTTGTTGATCTGTATATATGATAATTAACTTTATAAGGGCTTATAAGATTAATACCTGAACCTGATGCTGGCAAAAAATGGGGTGGAGGGGAAGGGAAAAAAGAATTGAGCTGTGCACATACAGGTACCAATTCTACACAATAAATGTTATTACTATTTACTGCAAACATGGACTAATGAAAATTTTAATAAAGATTTTAGCTCCTGGCAGTGCCAATCAGCCTGGGGTTCTTTTGCTCAATGCAGACTGAAATCATAAATTGGCAAAGTGCAGCTGAGCTAGTTCCCCTGATGTCACCCGATGACGCCCGAGAATGTTGGATGCCAACAAGGGACACAGCTGGCGCTGGCCACTGCCACTGCGGGCCAGCACCGTTTGATGCCAGTGTGCTGGGTGCTGTCGGGCGACTCTGCTAGATGCTGCTTTCTGTCACTGGTCTCCACTGGGCTCTGGCCTCTGAGTCTCACGGGGGCTAACAGTCACTTTCCTCTCAAGTGACCACTCTGTCCACGTTACTGGATAAGAATCCTGAGTAGACTTATAGACCTCCGGAGCCCACCTTACCTGAGATATAAATCAGCAAATTTGGGCCCTTTAAAGTGAGTATTTATCAGGACCTGCGCAACAACACAGGGGAGTCAGTACACAAAGAGGAGCTCCCAGAGGAATGCAAGGGGAGTGAGAGCTGCTTATGCAGCAGCTGCAGGGCTGCGATTGGTCCATGTATAGGCCTGTGATTAGTTCAAATTTGGGCCTGCTGATTGGTCCATTTTCAGGCCTGTGATTGGTCCAAATGGGTATGGGGCTCCAGGACAGTTGCAGCTGTTGGCAGAGATTCAGTGAGGGGGTGGGTGACTAATAAGAGATGAATTTACAGTAAAAAGTCTCTCAATAAAGAAAAGCTCAGAACCAGAAAGCTTCACTGCCTAGTTCTAGCAAACAGTAAAGAAGAATTAATATCAAATCTACTTAAATTATTCCAGAAATTTGAAGAGTAGGGAGTTATTCCAAATTCATTTTACAAGGCCAGAATTACCTGGGTACCAAAACCAACCAAAAACACAAGCAATAAAAAGGAAAAAGTAAAAACCAATTATTTTTGATGAACATAGATATAAAACCCTCAACAAAATACCAGCAAATCTAATCCAATAGCACATTAACAATATTATCACCATGACCAGGTTGTATTAGCCCCAAGGATGTGAGGATAATTCAACATACACCCAAATCAATAGACAACGCACTGCCTCAAAAGAAACATGTGATCATCTCAATAGATACAGAAAAGGCATCTGATACAATTCAGCAATTCTTCATGATAAAAATCTCTGACAGATTAGGTGTAGCGAGTACGAGCCCAGCGTTGTGCAGACCATGTATGACAAGCCAAGGCAGACACTGTATTGAATCGGGGTGTGCTGAAACTTCTCTCTCTGGGATATGAAATGGACAAGGCTGCCAACGCCCAGAGTTTTATTGAACACAGTGTTGGAGATTTTAGCCAGGGAGATCAAGCAAGAGAAAGAAATAAAAGGGCACTGAAATCAGAA
This sequence comes from Dinomys branickii, assembly GCA_004027595.1. Classification (NCBI taxonomy): domain Eukaryota; kingdom Metazoa; phylum Chordata; class Mammalia; order Rodentia; family Dinomyidae; genus Dinomys; species Dinomys branickii. The sequence continues at coordinate 28,914 of PVLD010013950.1, read as the reverse complement.
AAGAAGATGTCAAATGTCACTGTTTGCAGGTTGCATAATCTTATACGTGAAACCCCAAAGACTGCCCATCAAGGTTATTGGCTGCAGGATGCAAAGCATTATCTAAATCAGTAGCATTGCTTTACAAGAATATCTGAGGTAGAAATCAAAGAAGAAATCCTACTTATAATAGATACTGAAAAAGCCCCTAAAACTAAAACCCAAACCAATAACAAATAAAAAAGCCCCAAACCACAAAAGTTTAAGAATAAATTTAACTGAAGAGGTGAAAGATAGAACAATGAATATGGTAAAACGTGATGAAAAAAATGAAGTGCAAACAAGAAAAGACAACTTTTGCTCATAATATTGGCAGAATTGATGTTGCTAAAATGTCCATCTTTAGTAATCTAAGGACTCAATGCAATTCCTACCAGAATACCACTGGCATTTTTCACTGACCTACAAAACAAATTTTGTTTTAATTTTTTTTATTTTAAAGAGAGAAAAACAATAAAAACAGTGGTACAGAATTTCAAATCAAGGCAGTAGGAAGTTAACGATGGTTAATGTATTGCATATTGTTATCTTCAAAGTAGTTAAATTCTAAAATCCGCAGTCTGCCAAAAAATGTATACACACTCCAGGAAAAGAAAAATTTGCATAAATATTTCAACACTAAATTTATTGAGACACTGAGATTAATACAAGTTACCTTTGTCCTCTACAATGACAAGAGGTGCTCAAAGTGTAGCTATGAGCTTCCAGATGTTTATTAGTATGGTGAACTGCTACTTGGGTCACTACATTGGTCACTGGGATTGGTACACATACATTTTGAATTTCTTCTCTAAGCTCTGGCAGTGTAGGTTTTCTGCAATATATGACCTCCTCTAGGCTTCCCCATATGAAGGTAACATCATCTGTTGAAAAGCTTCACACTATTTAATTTTCTTTTCCTGATATATATATATATATATATATATATATATCCATTTTTTTGGCAGACTTTTCATATAGAGCCACAAAAATACCATATATCCAAAACCATTTGAGCAGAAGGAATGAAGCAGGAGGCACTATGCTACCAAACCATAGTCATCAAAAACTATGGTACTGACATACAATTCCACTGTTCACACCAATGGAAGGTCAAGAACTGAGACTCTAGGAGGAAGCCCATCTACGGATATCTGCCACATTTGGACAATGGTGATATGAAAATGCACTGGAAAAGACAGTCTGTGGTATGATGTATGGGGAAAATCAGATATCTGCGAACAGAAGAGAGAAACTAGACCTTTATGTCGCTAGTGACAAAAATCAGCTCAGAATAGATCAATGGAAGGCTTGGAAATATGAAACTCCCGGGAGGAATTATAGGGGAAACTCTTCAAACATTAAACAGACAAAGACTTTTGGGTAACATCCCAAAGGTTAGGATTCAAATATAAATGCAGACAAATGATTTTTCATCAAATTTAACCATCACAGAAATGCACTAAATCGCAATGGGTCTTCATCTCGCCTAACAGTGGCTATTATCAGAGTCAATGGATAATGATCCTGGTGAGGATGTGGAGAAAAGCGAACACTTGCACGCTGCTGGTGGGAACGTAAATCAGTGCAGCCATTGTGGAAGTCCCTCGAAATTAAAAAATAGAACTTCCATATGCTCCCTCCCTTATGTCTCATTTAATCTTACCTTTTCCTTTCCTGGCTTTCTAGGCCCTATCATCAGATACAATCACACTGGGATTAGAGCAGCACAGAGAAATTCTGAGCAGGATACAGTTCATTCAACTCAGCGCACAGCCAGCCCTGAGGCTGGGACATCTTTGGTGCCTCCGAGGGAAAATCAAGTGGGTAAGACAGATGTGGAGTACACAAGCCAAGAGCTTTAGGAGAGGAGGTCAGAGGAGGATCAAGGCTAGAGTTTTTAGGGCTCTCTAAGTTATTGCAAGGACTTTTGGCTTTTGCTCTGAAGGAAATGAGGAGTATTTCACAGGAGAAATATGATCTAAATTATATTTCAACAGTAAAAATGCACTGTTCAGGAGAATGGAGGGCAACAGAATGGAAACACGGAGACCAGGGCAGCAAGGAACTGTAGTAACTCAGAGGAGGGAAGACGGTGGCCTGGGACCAGGCAAAGAGCTGGGGTGGTGGGATAAATGGTTAGATTCTCCATGTCTTGTGGAGTTTGAGTCAGTGATGAAGGATTTGATTTTGTGTGAAAGAGAAAGAGGAGGAGAGAGAACGTTGGCAAATTTCAAATTGTGTGGCCAATGTAATCATAAAACTGGTCTTGGCATGAATGCAAAGCAGGAGAAGAGAAGTGAAATGGCATTGAGAGGAAAACCGGGGTTGTGCTTTAGTCACGCTCATTTTAGGATGCTGGTTATACTGCCAGAGAGATGTCCAGGTGTTGGAGACACGGACCGTAATTTGAGGGGACTTCCGGGCTCACAGTACAAATGTGGAGATCAGCAAAGCACAGATGGTGTTTAGTTAGGAGTCTGGATTAGCTCATCAGCCCTGGGGAGTGAGTGCAGAGAGGGTGTAAGGGTCCAGAGAATGTACCCTGAGCTATGTTGGGATGAAGGTACACTTCTTGGATGCAAAAGAAGATCTGTACAAGAATATTCATAGAAACGTCTTCACAGTGGCAAAGAAATGAAGTTTGTCCACAGTGAAGGGATAACGCAGAACGTAGATTATTTGTATGAGGAACACTGAGTTAGTGATGATGAATGAAATGCAATAACATGCACCAACAAGAATGAATCTCAAAAGCAAATGTTCAGGGAAAAGCAAACTGCAAAAGGACCAGAAAGTGTGATTTCATTCCCATAAAGTTCAAAACACAGGCAAAATTGAGCACTATTACCAATATTACATTTACTGATACAGTAGAGTTGAGCAAATCCACAAACAATAACAAGGGGTAGGGAAGTTGGAAGATGAGGCATGTGATTCCCCACAGATTTCTAAAACATGAGCTCACAGGACTGTGAGTTAGCAAGCTGTATGGCAGCTCTGACTGATGCAGCGAAGACAGAAGGAATTATACCAAGATGTCAGCAGCGGATCTGGAGGGTGACTTTCAGGCTGACCTCTGCTTGGTCGATTTGAATGTAAAGAGAAGGTAGCAAGGGTGGAATAAACCCCTTTGCTTCCTGCTGTCAGCACTTAGTATAATTTTGATCAGAAATATTCCCACATGCTTTATAATTTCTGTAATCAGTGTGCAGGAGTTTTTGGAGGGTATATTCCAGCTGAAAATGGAGTACATTACATTTAGAATGGTTAAATAAACTTAAAAAGTAAACTTTTACTTTTCTCCCCACTTTAAGGGTAAAGCGATGTATTGCAGACATTTGCACTGTGAGATGAGCTGTTGTAAATCAGAAATAGCACCCTCTTCTGCATGCATGTCAGCAACACACACCTCCACCCCCAGTGGACCAGGGTCTGGCCATGTGTGTGTGCAGGTGTGTGTGTTGGTGGGGCCAGCATTGAGCCCAGCTTCAGTTGGCTGCTGGCAGCTGTTCCAGGAGGTGGGGGGCTGCGAGGCTCGGGCCTCAGTCTGGTCTGCCCACACTCCTGTGCCAGGAGGAGCTGGAGATGGGGAGAACCCAAGAGGACTGTGGCCTGCAGACCCTGCTGTCTGCAGCAGGATCAACAAGGGATGGTGCATGGTTCCACAGCCTTTTGAGTTTCTGGAAACAAAATGTGATACAGTGGACCGGAAGAAGCAATGGCCCTACAGCCTGAGTCCCTCCTTCTTGTCCTTGAAGGAGAATGGCCGTGGGAAGCTGGATGGGTTTATTGACAGTAGACGGTGTGTCTCAGGCTGGTTTCTGCCTCTGAGGTGAAGCAATCTGTGGAAAGGCCTTCAGGACCTGTTACTCTGCGCTGGAAGGCCGCGGTAGGAACTTGGATCCCAGGCATGTTGATGCTGTGCTGCTTGAGTGGATCTGGTGCTTGACCTGTGAGGGATGGAGGCTGTGTCTGCACAGTCTCTATGTGGAACGGGACTGGGTATGGGGCCGGATGAGGCAGGTAGAAAAGCTGAAAAGAGTGCCTTTGTGCTCACTCTTGATGCCCTTATTTCTTTGACTCCTGATGTAGCAAAGAGGCAAGAGGCTCCTGTGTGTCCATCGAATGGATACGTGGTTGAGGAGGGACATTCAGCTAAAAGAACAGCAGCTCCTGGGACAAGAGGCAGCACAGGCCCTTGTCCTGTCTTCCCCACTGGACTCAGGTTGGTTAAGAGCAAAGGGAAGAGCAGGAAGATCCCAATGTCTCCTGCAGTCCCAACTGTCTGTCTTTATTTCTTTGTCTTTTCCTTGCATTTCATCATGACCACACTGATGAGCAAGAACTAGAGAACAGGGCAGAATGGAAAAGGAGAATAACCAGACCTAGCTCAAATTCTGACTTTTGACATCTTGCTGTTTCTTGAACTCTTCTGCAAGTGTTTAAAAAGATCATTCACTTTTATCTAGAAAAGGGTCCTAAGCCACCCCTCCTCTAGGCTTCCTTAGGGAGAAGACACCTCCACGGTCGCTTCGGAGCTGACCTCCTGGCCCCTGGAGCACTAGGGCGGAATCTCTTTGGGCTAAGGGCTCTGGGAGCATCCAAGTTATCCCACCTGAACCTTTCCCATGACGGTGTTTCCAAGCCTCCCTGCAGGGTGGGTGTCAAGGGCTCGTGACGTTTGCCTTCACACAGGCCTGTGTGTTTAGAAGAGCTTTACTCTTGGTTTAACCCTTTGCTCCTCCCGTTGTGAAATTTAGGCCTCCATCTTCACTTTCTACAAGGTTTAAGTCAGTCCTGTTTCTTAGACTTTTTGCCTTAGGATCATCTTGTATACCTAAATATCGTATTTCTATTGCATTAGGTCTTCTGGGGCTAAAACCCCTTCATCAGCTTTTCAATAAATATCCCATTAATTCTTCTGCAAAGTTTGCAAAACCTGAGGACCACTGGGACATGGAGCTAAGATATCAGGTTTTGGGGTATCTTTCCCTGATGGAAGATTTAAAACAAGATTCTAGGTTTGTGTCTCAAAATGTGTGAAGCATGGGGCAGGGGAGAAACATCCATGATTTAAAATATTTTATATGAAATATATTAGATTTTTTTTCTTATTGCCAAGATAAATATTTGGAGACATGCCTAAATTGTCAATGTAAGAATTCTCACATTCTTTGTTCGCTCTAGCATGATTTATTTGTATTTACACTAATTCACTTCCTGCTAAATTAAGGAAATACTTCCCTTACTTGTTAATTAGACCTGCTAAGAGGGAATGCTATTGTTCTGAAAAAGCCTTTGAATTTCCTCTAATCTCTTCCACACTGAAATATTAAAAAAGATGGAATCCTCATACCTTACTCAGAGGTTTGTTGGAAAGACTGGCTGACTGTCCTGCAGGTGGGTACGGGATATCCCTCATGTTTATTCCACACCAGCTCCAGAGACGAAATGATGTCAACTTCTAGACTACTCCTGGGGCAGATGTTACCCTGGCTTGGAAGGCCAGGCCCTGGCATGAGCTGATGGGCTCTTCTTGGGACAGTGAGCATGGAGGTAATTTCTATTGGTTGCCCTTAGATTGCAGCATTGAGTGTCTACTACAGGCTACATCACACAGAACCCCAAGGAGGTTGTGGCTCTTCATCAGAGTCAAGAATGACATTTTGCCGGCACCTGGGACAACAGCAGCCCTGACTCATCTGGAAGCTGTACTTTTTGAGGTGTAAGCCTGAAATTTCCTTTCTGGCCACAATAAGTCCAGGCTGTGACCATGAAGTATTTTTTAAATCTGCATTTTCAGGTACTTGCTGGTCAATAAACTGTTTTGGATCATTTTCTGATTTTTTATGTACCTGAAAATTAATACTTACATTTTCTCTTTGTTAGGAAAATAAGGGATTTCATGACAAAAAAATGAGGACAAAAATCTTTGTATTATTGGACAAATACTTTAAGCCCTTTTGGAATTTTCTTTTACTGAGTCCACTTCATAAGCACCCAAAATTGTTTACAATATACAGTTAGCATCTTTTGAAACAAATACATGAATAAGAAGTTTGAGAATTTAACTAGCAAAACTATACTTTAGATATTTACAATTATTGATTTTTTTCTTATTCTATGGGCCTGGGTTTAAAATTAAAATCTTTTGAGATGAAGTTTATTTTTGAAAAAACAAGCTCTTTTTAAACTTAATATTTGACTGTCCTTTGATAAATAAATTTTTAAAAATTTGTAAAAGAAATTTTTACAGAGTAATGAAGAAATATGCATGCATAAGGCATATCCAAAAGAGAAACAATTTCCTGAATGATTCCTGTCATCTTCCTGTTTACCCCCTAACTTCCTCCCTCCAAGCCTGGGCTGGTGGCACAGGCTCTTAGTTCTGCTGTTAATAATCACCCCTTAAATACCCTTCCCCGAGCCCCTCCCAGAGTGGCCTTATGTTCTGTCTCCTCAAACGGAGCTCCACTAATTGCTTTGATTGCTAAGTACAGTCAAACAATTAGGAAATGGCCTTAAAGACGTAAGACAAAAAAAGATGAAACACACAGAACCTCACAGATATGCATGATGGGTTATTTTTGAGATCACTGATCAGTTAAGTAGTGAAAAGGCCTTGTACATATAATTATTCCTAATTTTTTTAGGTCCTTTTCTCTGTATAAGACCTGTCTGATCTAAAGAATAAATGTAACATGCTCTGTAAATAGACTTTAGGTAGTTTATGATTATTTGGGCATAAAAAGGGTAAATTCTAGCAGGATCTTAGGAGATATTTGTGCCCTGTGGTGGACTGACAACTGGTGGTCAACCTGTAACACCCAGCTGAACTAACCAGCGTGGTGCTGGGCGGGGGGAGCCCACCCAAGGACTGTTGCTAGCAGCATAAGAGGCAGAACTAGAGAAGTCGAGAAGCCGTTAGGAGCTATTGGTTCTCTTGGGGCTCTTGGTTCTCTTGAGGGAGATTGTCGTGCTGGCTTTCCTGATACGAATGCAGCTCTTCTCATCGTCAGAGAAGCTCAGGACCTTGTTGCTGAGGATGGCTGTGGTTCACCTCGCAGGGGCTTTGGTCCTTACCTCGAGCATTGCTTCCTGGCTCCAGAGGGGAAGATGGTGCACTGTTCAGTCTCCTGGAGAAGTTTGTTGTGCTGGCTTTCCTGATATGAGCTTTGCTGCTCCAACTTTATCAATGGAGCAGTTTGGGACCTTGTTGTCACTGAGGATGGCTGTGATACTTTTCTGGGGAGCTGTGGTCTTTACTTCCTGGATGAAGGGCAGATCCTTCAGCCTGCTAGCACAGATCCTCCATCCTGCTGGCACAGATGTCCTAACTTCCACCACTGACCTTTGGGCCTTCTCAGCACAGATCCATGAAATAGGCCTGCATGAGATGTTCTCATGGGCTCTTGGCCTCCAGTTGGACTCTGAGGGCATTGTTATGGGCTCTAGGTCTTCAACTGGATTCTTGTAGGACATTGCTGTGGGATTCAGGCCCCACCTGGACTATTCTGGTTTTGAGTGTGTGGACCCTCTTTGTATATGGCTCTTTGGTGACTATTATAAAATAATATTATAAGTTATGTGTTCTAGATTGTATTATTTCCTTGTAAGCCCCTAAATACAATATACCCCATGGTTTTTATTCAGAACAGCCAAAAGGGGAAGTGACCTGAATATTATCCATGGAGAAGTGGACAGAAGAAGTGATGTGTACAGACTGGAGTATTACTTAGCTTTATAAAAGAATGAAATCTTGTCATATGATCCAACTTCGATGGACTTCGAAGATAAGATGGTAAGAGTACTCCAGTCACAAAGAAACAGACATCAGATGTATAAAGTAGTAAAACTTGTAGAAACAGATATGGAATAGTGGTTTGCAGGGCCTGGGAGAGTGGGAAATGGGGTTATCCAGCAGTCATAGAGCTGTAGTTTCATAAGAAAAGAAGGCTCTAGAACAATATGAATACTTAATGTTACCTAAAAAATGGTTAAGATGTGTTATGTTAGTGTTTTTTAGTATAAGAACAAGGAAAGAAAAACATTATATAATGTCTGCTTAGCTTATTGAGAGCAGACAATAAAGTGTAGGCCTAACTTCAAATTTAACAGTAATAAAAAACTTAATGCTAAGTGTGTTTCTTTGAGCCAGTTAGTTCTGATATACCAGTCAGGTTGACCAGCTGTCTTCTACATGCTTGCTAGTGTGTCCAGGCAAGCTACTGTGCTGAAGGCTTAAATGGTGTGCTTTACAACAGCTTTAAAAACAGAAAGCATAACACATTAGCTAAATACTCCACAATTAGTGTTTTATAACATTACAGAAGCACAACTCTTTAGTCATTTTAAGTTTAAAGGTTGAGAAGAGAAAAACATATGAATACATTCCATTTTCCCTTTCCATCTTTTCTTTGAAATTTTTGAAATGATTTTTCACATTAATGAAGAATATTACATTTATAAACATTAAAGCTGGGGAATTAAGAGGGAATATTGGGCGTAATTAAATATTTTGCTTAAACCTTATTAGCATTTAATGGGTAAAGTTTATCAACAGATCCCCTGTTTTATGCTTACACATTAATTTTCTATTATCAGGCACTGCCCTATAATTACAAGATTAAATGTGTGGGCTTTCTGCTCACAAATCTAGTACAGTTGTTTTCAACACTAGGAAGAGGTATTGGGTTAAGTGTTTAGAAAGTTTTCCAATGACTAATTCTTGACTATTGTGAAATGGAAATGACTTAGGTCCCAGTTTAGTTCGAGATGTTCCAGGTACAGGTGTGCTTTACAGTGATCGTGCCCTGATCCCACAAGTGTACTACACCCAACAGTGCACTTCTCTGGCACAAGCACATGATTTTGTACCACTATCATCCCAATCAGCCAGTTCTTAGGAGCCTTTAGAGAAAGGAGGCAGATTTGTAAAATAACTGTACTGACCGAGCAAATGTATTCCTTGCAGACGTGTCTAGCTCAGTTTTATAGGTGATGTTAATTTACAGTTCATTGCTTTAGATTTGCATTGAGTACTTGCGACATTGGAATGAGAAGATTTTGCTCAGTTTTAGGTCATTGTTTGGGTTAATAATGTGACTCTGTAGGGGTTCCTTAAACTTTCAGTCATAAAGCGTGTTTCAGTGGCCTCAGTCACATATCATCTGTCTCCAGTCCAAATGAGATCACGGCCGTGTCGGAATCACTGTGTCACTTAATTTACTCCACCATTCCTTTTTGGATAATCAAAATGCAATTAAAGTGGAATCAAGGAAAATGAAAGGTTAAAAGAAGAAGTGCAGTGACAGTCTTTTATAGTATAGCTCTTTGTTAATGATTCGAGCACACCGTGTTACACTGTATTCCAATGTAAAAACTAAGTTTACACTTCTTTTTTTTTTTTTTTTTTTTTGCCTTGCAGCTGTTTGGAGACCTGTGTCTCCCAACTCTGGTATTTTAAAGAAATTCTACTGTTTCCAAAAAAATGCAATTTCAGTAAATGTAAACATGAAGTAGATAAAGTGAGACGAGTATGTCTTAGGTTCCTTGCGGTCACGTCTCAATTAGCCTAATAGGAAATGTACTGCTGATTGTGGAGAATATCCTCAGATTGCTGTGCCACTGGTGGCAGGGAACAAGGATTAAAATGAAATTAAGAAATAAAAGTAAGGGGTAAAAAAATTCCCAATAGTTTCAAAGTGTTTATTTTGACAAACATTTTTCTTTGTGAGAGTATTTTCCGGATATAAACAAGCAAGCACATCCATAACTTGGGCTTTCTGCTCCTCAGCTTTCTTCCTCCAGCTGGAAGGAAGGTACTCGGCAGACAGCTGTCCTTGTCCCAAGTCCCAGGAGGACCTAGAGGAGGCCATTCCTCATGCCCCATCCTCACCCACCCTTCCTCCGGCACAATTCTGCCTGCCCTGTGACGGGGCTCCCTGTGCATTGCAGAGACATTCTTTGCCTGCTGTCAGAAACTGGGTCTCCATTTGTTCTGTTGATTCTCTTCTCCTTTGTGCTTGTGAATATCTGTGTCACTGATTATTTCCTTTCTGTACCTGAGTCCCCTCAAAATTTCCTCTTCAGCATAAAAAACATGCTGATGGCTCTCTCAAACAGAGCAAAAACATACTCACAAAATCCCCCTAAACCCCCATAGGCTCAACAGCACTACCATTTATATCTTATTTTTCTAATTTGTTGTAGAGGAATCTTCCCCAGAGACAATATCTGCCTCCGCCTCTTCACCTCCTTTGCGCACTGGAGCTCGGGGCAGCCCACCCTTGTTTAACTCATCGGGCGGAAATCGCAGAAAGCCCTTTTGGGTCCAGCTCCTGTCCAGGGCCCCACAGACCAGGCTGAAAGTCAGGGTGCAATGGCTCAGGCCAAAGTGCACTAGGCTGTTTATCTAACCTTCTGAGCAGTGCACAGCTGAGTTTCAACAACAGCCCGACCTCCCAGGCCAGCTTTAATTGGCATGATGATGAAGCCTCTGCCTTAGTCCTACCGAAAAAACACAAGGGGCGGTAACCTGATGTTTCCCAGCTGGGTTTTTCTATTGCCTCCCAGCCCCACCATACAAAAAGGTAACTTTGGGGTGATGTATCCACTCTCTATTCGGTTCTGCTTGCCTTTCGCCCTTACCTGTGTGTGCTGTTATTGGAACACTCACTTTATCTTATGAAATGGAGGGCTGCCTATAATGTGTGCTGTGGAATAAAGTTATTTTCTAGTGGGGAAAAAAGACATTTAAGGCTTTTAAACTGAGTTCATATAGTCTTGTCCTTTGATGTACTGGTTGTCTTTCCAAACCACCAAGGGTCTCTGTGCTGACCCCTGCTTCTCACTGCCTCTCCCACAATGTGCAGGCTTGCTGTGGGCCTTCGTCCACGAAACACCCTCCCCACTTCCCCATGCCACTGGCCCATGTGGCTGTCAGGAGCCCCTCCCAGGCCTTCTCACTCTTCCTGGACTGTGCTATTCCTGGTGTCTGTGCTCAGGCCTGCTTCTGGGAGAACTTATCTACACAACAGCTTCAGGCACGGCCAGCATGCTGATACCAGACCTGTGTTCTCAGCCCACAGTGTCCCCTGGACCTTTGCCCGAGGCTATGTCTTTATAATTTGGCCCCTCCTTGATTCTCCAAACTTATCTCTTCTGAACTCCTTTCTGCAGCTCATGTCCTGTGGCCTCGGCTGAACGGATGAGAAACCACTCCCAGTGCGTGGAAAGGGCTGAGTGCTGTCCGCAGACCCCGAGGGGTGCTGTTTGGGCCGTCTTTCCCGTCCCTTCACCTCCTTCCGAGCAGTGTGGACATCTGCTCCTTGGAGAAATAGTACAGCTTGATTCTTGTTCTGTCTTGTGAGCTTATTTAAATCCTGTGCCTAGCTCGTAGCCCTTTTTCATTTATATTGAAATCATTTCCTTGGAACTCCTGGAGGGCAGGTCTTTTATCTCAGATTTCTTAGGTGCTGGAAATGTGGTGACTGATAGAGACTTGGTGCTCAATAAACGGGGAAACAATAAATGAAGACGGACAGAAAATTAGCTGTTGCGTTAGAGCCAAAGAAAGAGCTGCAGCCTTCTATTCCGGCTCACGTCAAGATTTGAGAAGGTCACTCAGTTTTGTTAGCTAGGAAATAGAGTCCATTGTGGTTTCCATTTTTCCTTCTCTCAGATTTTGACAGTAGAATTTCCTGTGTTTGAGGAATAGAATATATTTAGAAATTAAGCCTGTGTCTACCAGCCACAGCTGGTTCAGGCTTTATAACGTCAAGTATACGCATGTATCAGCATTATTAAAAGATAAGATGCGAGATCCTCTGGTATTTACTCTTGAAGCTGTATTGCTTATGAAAATATTTTCAGTGCTATAATGTATATAACATTCTTAAAGCCGGATCTATTGAAATGGACTTTTTCTAAAAGATTTTTCTAGACAAGTTATTTCACTGGCTTTACTATAATCCATATTATTTTCAGATAATACTATTGTATAAGATCTCAATTAATAAAGAGCAAAATAAGAGTTACTACAACTACATAATTTCAAAATCCAAGGGAAGAAAGTACTGTTATTTTAAAAAGTTATTTACCAAGTTTTTCAACCACAAATAAATAAATTTGCACTGCAGTTTTTATGTGGACTGCATCTTGCCAAAAGTGAAAAGTTAACCAGTCCAGTCAGCCAGGTGTTTCATCCACCTGACTTGTGATACTGAGTTTGACATTTGCCTCTAGTATTTGGAATTGTGAATAAAGCAACCAGGAATTCCGATAACTTGCAATCATTAGGGACTAAAGATATATTGTTGCACCACTGCTGTGTACTTTCACACAGCTGGGTTTTAGATATTTTTGGACCTCTGGGGATTGGTTAAAAAAAATCCCTCTAATTCAAGGTAAATTTAAAACCAGTTGAATAAACTATATCTAATGATGATTTAATTTAAAAAGTCAAAAAGAAACAAGTGACCAAAATATAAACAACCAAGTATCACTAAAGCCCTAAATCTTCCTAAAATCCACCATCCAAACACGTCTCTTGCTTGTGAGAATTTCCACCTGCAGCTCAGCTCGCCGGCTCTTGTGCTGCCGGCATGCGCGGAATCCAACCGTGTATTAATTCCCTCTCTCTAGGAACCTCTGGAGGGCCCCAAGCACCTGCTCACGGGTGTAGCGCGGCTTTCCTCTTCTGTTTGGGGAAGAGAGGAACTGGCACCCTCCTCTTCACTGCACGTTACCACTCCAAGCACATGTCTTTCTGCACTGATAATGTTGAACAGAGAAACAGCATCCTACTTGAGAGTTACGTAAAGGGAAGCCTGCCCTATTCCCATTCTACCTCAGCTGCTGTCCAAGGTTTGCTTTCTCTGAGCCCGTGTGGAGAGACAGACTGTTTTTGCTTTTGTGTGATAATCTGTTAGTAGGTTGTCAAAGTATCCCCGCCCTGTGTCTTATGTCTAATGAGATTTTAGAGCAATTGCTTCTTAGGGCCTCGCAGGTGGAGTTAGGAACAGTTCCACAGTGGCGTTTTCTTCGTTACGTAGGCTGCTGGCCCAAATACATGCTTCTGTGCACGGATAAATTCTTGAACAGAGGAACCAAATCGTATTTTGGAGGTTAGGTTATATACTCACTTAACAATGAAGGCAAGATCAGCGTTACTTTTGAAAAATCTTTTGACTCATACATGAAGGGTACTGTATGTGGCTTTGAGGCTCGCCCAGCGATTCTTGAAGATCACTGAGGCAGACTCACGGAGGGCAAAGGAAAAGAATGTGGAGGGGGTGTCCAACCTGTCTTGGAGATAACTGGTGTGTTCTCTGTGGTTGACAGGGTAGAGGCTTCTGAAGAACATCAGCTTGATGGCTGGTTATTTCACCGTTTTAATATTAAGTCTTTACAATCTTAGCATACCTATTGTTTGGTGTGTGGCTGTAAAACTTAGATCATGTACACGAGTGTTCCTAGTTCAGGCCCACCAGACAGCACAGGCTTCAAGCTTGCCAGGCTGGAGGCGCATCTTGCTAGGTCAGAAGAACACACACACTTGCTGGGAGTAAACCACCTGCTTCCTGTTTTTCCAAGCTGCTCTTTCTCTTTGAGCAGCTGCTACTTTCGTAGCCACTGGAGTGAGTCACAGCTGCCCCGATAGTTGACAGAAAGTAAGCCTGGCAGGTGCGCATGGGGCCATGAGGCCACTGCACTCCCAGCCAGCTGGACCCTCCGGACAGAGCTCCCCAACGCAGCACCCATTCCTCCCTGCTCCTGCTCGGTGCTGGACTCCTTCCCCTCTCCCTGCCCTCCCCCTCCTTTCTACTACTCCGCTCCCCTCTCATGGCCTTCTTGCCACCCTGGGGACTGAGCCCCGGGCCACAAACTCCTCTTTCCTGAGTAACAGACCCCTGGATGATTCTAGCTTTTTTCTCTGGTTCTTTTCTCCTTGCCCAACACCCTGAGAAGCACTCGGCCAGAGCTTATGCAATAGTGTTCTTTTGTGTTTCAGTTTGGTTTGCTCAACATTGTGTCCTGGGAGTGAGGTGAGTGCCCGTCTGGGTGCTGGGGTGACTCCCAGGTCTCTGATCCCTGCTCCCTGGAGGCCAGATTGTCCTTCCAACTGGCGAGATTGGCTGGTGTCCCTCACAGCCTCTGTGGACCCTCCCCAGTGCAACTTGCCCTGCCCTCAGGTAGAAGCTGGGAGGTTGCAGCTGTGAGGTTCTGGCCTACCGTGGCCGGGCTGCTGTGAGGTATGAACAGGCGCAGAGCTATTCAAACCCACTGAGTCTGCCTGTTGCCAGCAATGCCCGGCACTCCGTGTGAGGGTGGGCCTGGGACTCAGGCCTGAGTATCTGACTTGGGAACACGTGGCCAGGTAACCTTTGGGGACAAGGTCCCAGCTCCTGGCCTCCAGGACAATATTGCTGGCGTCCCCCTAGGCATTCTGCGGGCCTGATGTGACTCATCCTTCTGTTTTCTTGCTTTTCTGCTGCAACTCTCTCCTGTCTTGTTCATTTCCATGCCACCATGTGCCCTGTATCCCTGGGTCCCTCTGGGGTCCGGGTCACCACATCTCCTGTCCCGTGCAGCCGACACCCCTGTGCTGTGATCCCCAGGGAGTGGAGCCACCATTCTTCTCTCTGCTTCTTGTGCAGTCATGCTCGTGTCCTGAGGGTGCTCTGGGTGCCCTCACTGACCTCTTGGCCACTCCAGTGACAGGACATGAGCATGTTGAGCTCGAGCCTCTCCCTGGTCTGCACCATGTCTGAGCAATGTGTAGGGCTGGAGTAAAAGCAACTGCAGACCACCTGGTGGTTCTGGCAGTGGGCTGTCATCCTGTGTAGGTTCTTAGCTAGGGTCTTCTGCTGCCCGGCAGTGTTTCCCAGTCTTCCTGGTCCTTGTCAGAGCGCTCTTGGGTCCCTCACTCACAGCTGGTCACGCTTGGTGACACCTCATTCCCGTATCATGAGAAGATGGCAGTGGGGTGGCAGGGCGGGAAACTTTCTCTTCTGCGGCTGCCCACGATGGCAGCAGTGCCTCCCTCCCTCACCTCCTGTGGGTGTAGGCAGCATCCTGTTCTCGCCGAGATCAGCCCTCAGCTGACTGAGTCCCAGTCCTCACTGTGTTTTACAGACTTCTCTAGTACTCTCTCAGCACCTAGCGGCGCGGGGTGCTCTGTCCTGGAGCCCCTGCCCTCACCCACCCTGGGCTCTGGGGCCCTGTGGTCTCTGGAGCTCCACTGCCTGCGATCCCATCTCTGCGCCTTCACTCCGTTTGTTCTGTCCCAGCTCCTCGGCAGCCCCGCTTCACAGCCCTGACCTTCTTTCCAGAGCCCTGAGCTCAGGCTGATCTTCAGTGGTCCTGCTTGCAGGGGTCGCACCGTTCCACTCTGATTGCAGCTCTTGGCAGCGGCTCGTCTGGTGACTGCTTTGGTCTCCACGCACATTTACTGCGCTCTTCTTTGTGCTCTTCCTCCTAGAACTCTGCCTGGCTCATGGCAGAGGCTTGCTGGTGACCTGGGGGGCAGACACCACGAGATACTTAGAGTCATCACTGTCCCCTGACAAGCAGGCCTTTGTTAACTGGACGACATTCACCTGCCTGGCTCCTGAACCTCACACCGAGGTTCCAAAGCCACCTCCTCCCTCAACCAAGCGGCCTTCCTGGTGGGCTCCCCTCCCTTCTGGACACATCAGGTCCCAGGGCCCAGCCTCGTTCTGGCTCTGGGCTTCCCGTCCTCCTGCTCCTCTCTTCCCCACGCGCTTATCCCTTTTGGCAATGCCTCAGTTTTCCAACATGAGGCTAAGTTAGAAAGCCCTCGCTCCTGTGTTCCTGTCCCAGGCTGCTGCTGGTGGTGACTGGTGGGCCCCTCCTCAGCAGACCAACAGTGCAGTAGCCCGAGGCGTTTGCCAGCAGCTTGCTGATGTCCCTGCTCTGGGCCACCTGGCTGAGCTCCACGTCTGCTCTATGGTCTTCTGAAACCCTCAGAATCTGGGTCATAGTTATCTGCAGACTGGACTTGTGCTATCTAGCCACTAAACTACAGTCACTACCCTGGAACCATCCTGACAGTGAGACCTGGAGTGTCCCCAGGAGAGGTCCAACCGGTGTGTTTTCAGGGGTGAGTCTGGCCAGTCTGACAAGGCAAACAGCATCAGTGCCCAGAAGAATATCCAGCGCCAAAAGAATCCACTGGCGGCCTCACAGAGATTCTTCTATTATTCTGTTGTTAAATAAACAGAAACAAAATGAAATCCACCAAGGCGTCGTTGAGGAATGTTTTGAATTGTAATTTTATGGCATGCTTTTGTTTGGTTTTTTTTTTTTGAGTGGTCACAAATTTCTGTTAAGCGTGATTTAATGATAATGAGATTATTGTCATGTATGCTGAGTTATAAATATCTTGAGACCCGGACTAGGTGCAGGTAGATAACAGAAATCTAACGCAAAAGAAGGCCGAGGTGATTGCATGTGGCTGGCCCTCCAGTTTCAGCCCGGTCTGACCTTGTGTAGGGAGATTGTTCAATTGATCGTCCAAACTGGGTCATGATTAATCATGATGCTCAAGGACTGTGCGTCAGCCAAGGTGCCTGAGCAGATGGAAATGTACCATGGTCTCCCCTTGACGGGCCAGGAACCCTGCATTCCTCAAGCCACAAAGGCCCTGGCCTGCGACAGCACTGGCCCATGCACAGGCGTGACTGTGGGCAGGAGCCACTGTGAGTCACCGATGGGGATGTCTGTAATGTAATTGCTGGGAGCACATCATAGTCACTTCCTCCAGCCTGAGATAACAGGGGCCTCGTCCCTTTTGGCCTTTTCCACCCCACTTTGCTCAAGATAAAGCAGGCCCTCAGGGGTCACCGGAAGACCGGAAGGAGCCCAGGAGTTTGAGGGAACACACTTCCCTTCTCCCAATACAAACGTTGCTAAATTCAACTGTTGTGGAAAGTAAACACCAAGGCTGCCTTGGAATCATTGGACTTGAAATGCACTTGCAATTTCTAGGCGAGGGAAACTATGGTTCCATGTGTGTGCACGTGTGTTAGGCATGGTGGGGTTGGCAGCAAAGCAGAGCAGAAGAAAACTGGGGTTGGAATTAAAGCTAAATTTGCCATTTTCCAAACAATGGCATTTGCACTTATGCTTGCATGCACACACGTGCATGCACACACATAGACACACATATATGTATGTATATTTAATGGAAGAAACATGAGAATCAAGCTTTTAGAGGAAAATTACTATACACAGGCCACAAGCAACCTCAAATCAACATGACAGTGGTTCTGTAATGGTAAGGTGTCCCCAAGGTCGAGCCCCAGACCGCTCCTCTCCCACAAGCTGGCCCAGTGATTTCCCTCTAATGGAGACCATGAGGCTGGGTGTGGGACAGGGTCACAGCTGCCTTCTGTAATGGCTCTAAACTGTGGGTTCTGACCATGGAAGAGGCCAAGGACACTGACCATGTGCACCTGGGATCCGTGTTCTGCTCTCACAGGCCCTGGCACAGTGTGAAGACCTGGGTCCCAAAGGCCCAGCTCTCCAGCGTCACTAAGCCCCACCACCCTCTGACGGTGGCCTCTGGCTTTGAGTGTAGTCAGTGGTGGGGACACCGTAGCCCACCTTTGGACAGTTCTGACTCTCAGCTGTGACTCGTTGCCCTGGCTTGCCAGCTATGCTTGTTAGCCCAGGAGAGTCTGCACTGGGCTCCCTGGCCTGAGCTGAGGTCTCTGCTGGGCACTGCCTCTGACTTTCATCTGTTGTTCTGGTCACCTCTGCCAAGCAGGGCCTGTTTTTCCTGCAGTGAGCACTTGGACATGTTGCTCTAGTTGTCCTCATCAGCAGCTTCAGGTGATGTATTGTCCACTTGATCAGCATAGAAAGTGCCGTCCTGGAGGGGCTTCCCGTCCCTACCTGCAGGACCCCACCCAGCAGTCATCTGCTCCCCTCTCGGCAGGGTGGGCCAAGCACTTCTGTTTTTCTGTTCTTGTCCTCCATCCTGCTGGGAGGCCGGGCAGCAGTGGACCTCCCTGTGGGGAGCCTCCGTCCTGTGGCTCAGTGCATACCATGATCAAGCGATGGACAGCTCTGCCCTGTATCCTTTGTTGGCCACCTTAGCCTGAATCGACCAGAGAACACCGATTTTCTTCTCCTCCCTGCTTCCTGAGAAGCCTGCCTCCTAAAGAAGTGCCATGTTTGTTTTACTGTCTGATTCCCTGCTTCCTGGCAGCAGGGTCAACTCAGCTGCTTCTGTAAGACCTGGCTGTTCTTAGTTAAGAGGATGGGAAAGGACAGGCCCTGCCACTTTTCCATTTTTCTAGAGAGCCCAGCCTGTTCAAGGCACATTTGCCAAACAGTAAGTCTCGTTCTTTGATTCCTGTTTGGCTTCATTCCTAGTCTCTCCTTCGCGCAGTGCAGTAGTAATAGGCAGGGGTGTGGATCTTTGACCCTGATGTTTGCCCTGATACATGGAGTACAGTACTCTGGGTGTGACAGTGTTCACTGGCCCAGCTGCAGCTCTTAGCCCAGCTGTGATCATAGTTGTTTTATTGACTTTATTGTAGATTCCCAGCTAATAACTGCATTTCTATATGCACACATTTGCCCATGCATGTCTGCATTCGCGCCCAAGCACAAAGGTCTGGTAACCTCTGCACCTGCCACACACACCTCAGCTTTCTGCCGTGTGGCCCTGGCCACCAGCACTGCAGGGTGACAGCTGCCACTGAGGTTAGGGATGACTGTCCGGTGGACAGCGATCTTTGTCTCTGGCCCTGAGCTCATGCTGCTGTCACCCTGGACACCCTCTCTCTCGCTGGGCCTTGCCATGCATGTGGGTGACCTCAGACTGTGCCCAAGCCTAGACCGCTCTTAACAGCCCTCATCCCACAGGACTGTGCATGCTCCTCACGCCTCAGATTCAATGTTCCCTGGGCCAGTCTCATCTCAGGGTCTGTATTTCCTGACTCTGACATAGGCAGCACCATTTGCAAAGCTTCCTAAGCCAGGGAGGTGAGTGCTGTGCTTAACTCTGGTTTCTTTCTCTTTGTTCAATAAGGAAAACTAGGAACCTGCCATAACGCCTGTGAGCAGGGATGTGGTCACAGACAGACCCGGGCAAGTGCACTTCCTGCCCAATGCTGACGCTCTTTCTCTTCGCCGTGGGCGACTCTCCAGGGGCTGCCCAGTGTTTCTCCGGGCCCAGCACACTGCCCCCCTGTCCTCCCTAGGGTCACCAGGGCAACCTCTGGAAAGGGGATGGGTTCCCACATCCTGGGGTGTGTGGACTCACTGGTGCTGCACAGCGCGGGCCAGACGCCTTCCTCCACCCTTCTCCGCCCCCTCTGTACCACCTGCCCCACACGCCACCAGTGCCCCTCCTCAGCAGTGCACAGCTTGGGGAGTGGATCCCACTGCACGCCTTGCAGACCACCCCCGCTCCCTCTGCCTGGGACGCCACCTCCAGCCCTGCGCCTCCAGGACCTCGGGCGGCCGCCCGCCCTCTCCAGGCGTCTCCCCCTTCAGCCAGTGCCACCTCTGCTGCCTCGCTCAGACTCTCCTGCTCAGGCCTGAGTGGATGAGGCCGGCAAGTTTGTCCTGTGTGGCTCAGAGGGAAGCGCACGTGTGGGTGTAGGGTTCTCTGTAGAAATCCGTGCTACATTTGACTGCTACCAACATGAAAGGTATCACCAGTGTCTCAAAGCCTTCCCCAGAAGAAAAGCACGTGTCTATGTATGTGCATGAGTATGCACATATATATACATAGATAAACACATATGTGTTTGTATATATTCCTATCTCGCACTATTTCAAAGGAGGTGTTGCCCAGGGCTGGCCATGGTCTGAGGGCCCCCTCAGCAATCTGCTCAGCAAGAGTCTGGTTTTGTGAAGTTGAGCCCCACAGGTTCCCAGGGACACGGCCAAGGTCCAGAGTAACCATGTGAGGGATTTGGTAGGTGGAATTACTGAGCACACATTCCATGAACTAGGTAATACCCGCCACAAGGAATTATTTTCACCTTCAGAATTATTGGTAACTTTCTATTCTTTCTAATGCTTAGACAGCTGAGCGAATCTATTGCTACCACTAGTTCATCACAATAAAGCTGTTATCACTGGCACACGGGAGGGACGTTTTTCTGTCTGTCTTTGGGGGAAGAATACGCTATCACACATTCAAAAGTGGTTTTACTTTATTAATTCATAGGTTTAAAAAGTTTAAATTATAATATATGTAATATAACAATCACTGTTAATTCCTATCATTTTGTTTTGAAGCTCTGTATCATTTTTTTTGTCTATGTTGTTATTTTGATTTTTTAAATTCTCTTTAAAATAAAAGAAAGTTTAAATTATCACTTGGCCTTTGAGGCAGCTTGCTACGGACTACATTCTCACAGTGATGAAGAGAAACCTTCGGGGGAGCTGCGAGCTTGAGGACGCTTGAGCTCTCCTCCACGCCAGTGGCGTCTGAGTGCTGGCTGACCCCTGTGCTTCTGTGCTGGCGAAGGTGATCCCTGCACGAGGTGATCAGAGCTTAGCAGGGCTCCCGAGAAAGGGGGAAGGTTGAGCATAGTTCTCCAGAAACAAATGAGACAAGTCTATCATGCCTAACTAGCCGGTGCCACACCTACAATTAATGAAGACTAATTAGTAAGCTCTCCAGATTTGAAAACCATTACTGAGAAAAAGCAATTCCATTTCTTTTTGTTTTTTATGTTGGTTAGTGTTTGTTTTTTGAGATACAGGCCCGACTTTATTGCTGGTTTCAAACTTTTGGGTATAAGATAGTTTTCTGCCTCAGCCTCTCAAGTAGCTGGGACTACACGTGCAGCCCCTGGCTCGAATCCATGTGTCATAAATAAGGCTATGGGTTAGAGCTTCTGCAGGCTGCACCAAATCTAAACCGCAGAAAAATTCATTCTCCATGCACACATAGATGTTTAAATTAATAAATGTCAGAAATTGTTTTCAAATAATAGCCAGGAACATTCTTATCAAAGTGTATTCCATGAAGAGACAAGGTGTTTAAATGAAAAAGCTTCATTAAAGCACAACATGATCTCATTGAGAGGTGCACCGCAGGCCTACAGACATGGAGAAGCATTCACAGAGAGGTTTATGTATTTCCTCTTTTTTTTTTCCCCATATTTTCAAGACTTGCAGGGAAAGCACAGTGGTCAACAGCATCTGACTATACTTCCTCCTCTGTTCTGAGGGTGCCAGAGCCCCTCAGGCAGGAGCTCTGCACCTGTCCTCAGGTGAGCAGGTCTCCAGGACAGCACATGATGGACATTGTCAGGCTTCTTTCATGTGGAGTATCAGTGTATGCTTTCAACTATTTTTGATGAGGATTTTTCTGTTCATCGACACCACTGATTCCACAAAGACGGGACCAGAGACAGCCCTGTGCCATTGGACGCTGGCGGAGTGTGGTACGGGGGAGGTCGGTGTGCAAGGACTGGCTTCCAGTTGTGTTTGATTGTGTATGTGTGGCGCTCACCGCACAGCTTGCTCATTGGCCTGGGGAGCATAGGCTGCCAGCTCCTGCAGAGAAGTGTGGTGTAGCACTGGGAGAACAGACCCAGGCATTTTCTTGTTGCTGAGTTTGTTGTGTGGATGTGGCCACCCTGATGTCAGAGGGAGTGTGTGTGTGTGTGTGTGGGGTTGTGTTTGGGTGTGTGTGGGTGCACTTGGGGTACTAAGGGGAGGCAGTGTTTTCTCAGAATTGAAGGCTCAGGCGGCGTGGGAGAGCATCATCCACTGTGACTCCACCTAACTGGGATAGAGGCAGGGCTTTGTGTGTGTTTCTGGTGGTGGTGGAGGCTGAGCATAGACTCACTTGACCTTTTTGTGTCCCCTGAAGTCAGGGGGCACAGGGACCCATAGGCCTGGGCATCCCACTGTGAGGGGCAAGTGAAGGGACTGGGTGTGTCCAGCTCCTCCCACAGAGAGCTCTCGGACAGCGATCCAGGGAGATGCAGCTCCACTCCCATGTCCACTCTGACAGGAAGGGAGAGCACAGTCGGGACTGCTCCTCGACCGGCAGAAAGTGCTTTGTATTGTTGGTTCAGACAGAGCACAGCACTCAGGCGGGTTAGGCTCAACTTTGGTACTTTGCCTCATGTAAGCGATAGAAGACCTGATTTTTGGTTAAGAACAGAAGATGTATTCTTGGGGCTGAACTTTCTTCCTCTTACTTAAGATTTCTAGAAAATATTTAAAACGGTTAAACAGTTACTCAAAGGCCTTACAGCAAAGGCATAATACTGTTTAGAGTAAATAAGAGAGTCTTAATGAAAACACCAGGATGCATGGACAGGGGTTTCTACATGAATCAAACAGTCTGCTTTCAAAACATCATTGATATTCTTAGGTGGGATGATGGCTCGTTCCCGTCAATATGCTGAATGGACTTGGGCCAGCCCGTGAGGGGTAATGATTAAATCAAAAGAAGTGGCAGCTGCAGAGGAGTACAAATAATCCACATTAGAATACCAGCACGGACCGGCACCGGGAATTATTTATAACCCTGGGTTCACAAGGAGGTGCCAGGGAGCACATGCGAGCACATGCAGACAATTCATCTCAGCGTCTAGTAGAAACTTTGCTCCTCACTAGCTTAAGTAATGGTAATTCTTAGGTGGAATTGTACATCTCTGGTAGGAAGATTATGATAATTTGCCTGTTCTCAGAAATAGCATGAATAAAAAGGGCACAACTTATAAATGGGGGCCCTCTTTGTTCCCTTGTCCCTTTTCCTTAGCATACTTTTTTTTTTTGAAGGAACATTTTTAGAAAGCAAAGTAGGTACAGTTTATGGGCAGGGTGTGTTGTGCAAGAATCTTTCTGAGTTTCCAGTTCTTGGGGAAGGAAGGCAGAGCTCTTCTAGAGATTGGGAAGCACTGGACTGTGGCGGCAGAGTGTGAAGCATGTCCTGTTTCTGTCAGGAGGGGGCTCCATGTGTCCCACCCATACCATGGTGAAAAGAAACGCACAAATACTGTGTGACACTGGGCTGCCTTTGTCTAAATGTTCCACCAGTGGTGTGACGTGAAAAAACCCTGAAACTCATAAAATCCCATTTCTCCATTTCATTTCAAGTATAGGGTTTAGAGCAGACATACTCAAAGTGGGGAACAGGACAGAGACATGTCTTATGTTCCCACCTATCTGTAAAATAGCTTTTCAGTGCTGCTGGCTTGCCACCGGGAGACTGCTTGGCAGGTGACCCGTGTAACAGCAAGCTTGACTCACCTGGAGGAGGCCTTCCCAAGGACGAGGTGCTCTGGAGCCAGGCGCTGCCAGCAGGAGGAACAAGTCTGCTTGTGCACCAGGCCCCACACACCCATTTCCTTACTCACCCCTTTCCCCGAGTTATAAATGCTCCTGCTCACTTCCTGTTCTGTGCCCAGCACTGTCTTCCCTGTGGCCCGGATCTGTAAGGAGCAGACAGATGTGCCCCACTTTGGTGGAATTCAAGTCTCCTTGGAGCACTTTTCTTGGTTGGTTTAGAGGGTGCTTATATGGCATCAGTAATACCTGCGTAACTCTTCCAGTGCCATTGCTGTACAGACA
Organism: Dinomys branickii; assembly: GCA_004027595.1. NCBI lineage: Eukaryota > Metazoa > Chordata > Mammalia > Rodentia > Dinomyidae > Dinomys > Dinomys branickii. Next base: position 5,307 of record PVLD010013950.1, on the reverse strand, counting down.
AAAAAGGAATTAATTTAACTCACTTTTCTTGCTACATAAAATGCATTCTCTGAGTGTGGATTATAGGTAACAAAGAATAGCATTTCTTCCAGCCCACCTCAGGGAGAACACGAGTGTATTGCTGACTGGGAAGCCCATTATATGCTGTTCTGGACCCTGAAGTCCTGGTAGAAACATCCTTCTCAAAACACACCACACACACAGACAGCCCCCTGAAAGCCAACACCCCATAACATACCACACAGACAGGCCCCCGAAAGCCAGAGCCCCAAAACTCACCACACAGACACAGTCCCCTGAAAGCCAGAGCCCCTTAACATACAACACAGACACAGACCCCTGAAAGCCAGAGCCCCATAACATACTACACAGGCACAGACCCCTGAAAGCCAGAACCCCTTAACATACCACACAGGCAGGCCCCTGAAAGCCAGAGCCCCAAAACTCACCACACAGACACAGCTACCTGAAAGCCAGAGCCCCATAGCATACCACACAGACACAGACCCCTGAAAGTCAGAGCCCCTTAACATACCACACAGGCACAGACCCCTGAAAGCCAGAGCCCCAAAACTCACCACACAGACACAGCTACCCAAAAGCCAGAGCCCCATAACATACCACACAGACACAGACTCCTGAAAGTCAGAGCCCCAAAACTCACTACACAGACACAGTCCCCCAAAAGCCAGAGCCCCATAACATACCACACAGACATAGACTCCTGAAAGCCAGAGCCCCATAACATACCACACAGGCACAGACCCCTGAAAGCCAGACCCCAAAGCTCCTGGTGCCTCATGGCAGAGCCATGTGGACAACAGTGGGCACACAGCTCGGGACCCTCCTTGGACACACGATGTCCTCAGCTGCTCCACTCCACGTGGCCCCGGGAACTCAGCCGCAGGCCCCTCCTCGGGGGTCAGGATGCGGAGCTCTGAGCTCGTGTCCCTGTTCTCTCTCTCTGAGTCTTGCCCACCTGAGCTTCAGGTCCCGCTTTCTACCTGGCCTTGGCCTGGCTCTACGCTTTGGACTTGCCTTGCTTCCCGGCACAACCTCATCAGGGGTGGCAGCTCCCCACCCATCCGAGTCCCGCTTTCACCTCTGCGTGGGCCCCTCTTTCGCCTCTCCTTGCTCCTCACCCGGTGGCAGGCCCTGCGCACACACAGCACCTCCATAGCATGGAGGGACAGCGGCCAGGTCAGGCCTAAAGGAGGAGAGGCGGAGAAGAGAAAATGTGTCCTCTCTCCCTTCTTTGCTGTCATGAGCACTTCTGAGCTGCATGTCAAATCCCAGCAATCTGTGGCCACTCGGAGACCGTGAGACCCTGGTGGGAGCGCTTCCGCTCCTCACCACTGAGGCCCTCACTCCTTTTCCCTTACAGTGCACGGCTCTCTGCACTCCACGCATTTCTCTCTGCTGACTTGTGCCTCTCTGCCCTCCGTCCCAGGGTCAGTTTGAGAGGGGTTGAGCTTAGCAACTGTCCTCACTTGCCTTCCGTTCCCTTTCCTTGGGCTCAGCTCTCTCCACAGAAGGGGGTGGCCCACAGTGGTGACCTCAAGAAGGACCCCAGGAAAGCCCATCTGTCCTGTGCCCCCGGGTGCCCCTTGGTCCCCTCTTCTGGTGGTTTCCATGATACCCTGTCCTGCTCTTTCTAGGACGGGGTGCGGGAACCACTGTCAGTCTGACCAGGACAGAATGTTCTCCTGGTTACCATAGAGATGGGCGCCGAGACTCACAGCTCCGGGACAGTACAGAGGTAGGGTTCGGCACCTGGTTCCAGAGGTTACTGTGTGGAAGAAAGCGTTGTCTTCCGCAAGGTTGCACAGAGACAGGATCTTTTGTCTGTGTTGGGCAAAGTTCAACATGAGTAATGGCAATGAGGGTCATTGCTTTGGCAGAAATTTTAGCACAGAATCCAAGAGTTGTTAAGTAATCACATGGTTTGGGTAGATATGAATCCACCTGGTTTTTTTTATTAAGTTTATTGGTACAATATAGATATACACACTGATCACATTCATCAAAGGGAATTTGTACCTGTACCTGGTATACCCTGGTTCCTCTTTTTTCCACTCCCCTCTTCCTCTCCTGTCCCTCCACCCCTCCTGATCTACAAAGCTTTGTCTTCATCTTATCTTTTTAAAAATCAGTTTTCTTTTCCCTTCCTTCCTTCCCCCTCCCACCTTGAGACCATACCCTTGAGCGAAATCAATGGGATGCACTGTAATCACATTGTTTCATGGGTGTGAGACACTGGAAGGGTAAACAAGGACCGAAGTGCAGCACCGACTTTGTTTAGCAGCACAAGGACCAAAACCAACCCATTAACGCCTCCTAATGATGCCCACTAGTAAGGATGGCAGCCCAGTCAAAATGCTTTAATCACATTAGCTAAGGTTTAAGATTAATTTGGTATTGGAAAAGATCTTTCAAAAGAGCAATTGCTCACTTGAAGGTTCTGGTTGATTCCAGTTGTTTTGTTGTGATTTCAAAGGCATGATTTTCTTTTCTACCTTACCTGTGGCAGACATGGCACTGACACTCAGTGTCGGCAATGCTGGGTTTTCAGAGTGAGGAGAAGGCTGACACAGGACCCAGGTTCTTTCTCCTGTGGTCTTAGTAGGACTTGCTCGGCAGTAGAAACTGCAGGGAAGCAGGAGCTGAAGTGACTGTGGGGGCTAGCGCTGGAGAGAAGGGCCGACCATACCTGCTCCGGAGTCTCTGCTCTGGCACTGATTCCTTGTGTTTTAAATTTTTATTAGTCTGCGTCTGTAGCCTGAGCAGTTGGTACGTGCCTGTAACACACCCGAATTTGTTTTTGGCATTGTGCTTTGAACTCACTTCTAATCAGTGTATACCACACCCTTGCCCATCCATTATAAAAGTAAAAACACTGACTTTTGAGTGAGTCAGCACTAATTCTCAAGTACTTCCTGTATGCCAGGCTCTGTGCTAGGTTACAGAGACAGCAATAAAAGATGAGAAGCTGCTTTTGTGACCTGGATGAATAAAAGCTGAAAACAAAAATAAACTCCTACTTTGCACGACACAGTTGGGTAACTGCTTCCCCCTCTGCTTTCCCCTGGTGAACTCCTTGCTCTGCAGTCAAACACCTGCTCCCCCATCTGAGAATCACTGCACATTTGATGTGTTTCCTGTCAGTCCCAGGTTTCCGGGACCAGCATAGACCTCCTGCCTTCAGATCTGTTCACCTCAAATGCTGCTTCTTCCATTACTCTGCCAGGACTTCATGTTGCTGGCCCTGCCCTGAGGAACCTGCCTGCTTCTTCCTCCCATCCCTGACATCTTTGAGACCCTCGGAATCCTGTGTGGCGTGGTCTATGTGGTGATGGTTTCAGCAGCTAGGGAGTCGGCCAGAAGCAATGGATTGCTGCCCCCTCCATGCTCTCAGGTGAGGAGTTGCCTTGAAAAATCCGAGGGAATAGAGCTGAAACTCCAGCATGATAGATCTTCAAATATGAGGAAGCAGCAGGGTGAGTATGTCTGGGGGAAGGAAGAGGAACTTTAGGGAAATGCTGATTTGTTCTCTCGATAGTTTAATTTCTTAAGAATAGAAAGGGGAATGCCACTCTGAACCTGATTCTGATGATGAAGGGAATTAATTGCTGAAGTGGAAGAGACAGTGTTCTGCACATCACAGCCAGAGAAAGAGCGCGGATTTCTAAGGAGACATAGATTTTTACAAAATCAGAGTCTTTAAGCTAAAGGTTTTAGGAGGAGTCTAGGATGCATACAAGTCTCTCACATAGAAATAAACTAAGATTCTGGCATTCCAGTGAGCAGTGGTTCTCATCAGGAATAGCAGTTATCTGAAGGGTGGGAGCTCTCAAGTGGACACTAATTTCAAAAAGATGCGTTTACCGGGCGTGGTGGCACATGCCTCTCATCCTGGCACTGAGGAAGCTGGGGCAGGAGGATCGTTGAGAGTTTGAGACCAGCCTGGGCTGCCAAGTGAGCTCAAAGCCAGCCTGAACTGCATAGTGAGACCCTGTCTCAAAAAAAAGAAGCCAGGCCTGGTGGCGTATGCCTGTAATTCTAGCACTCGTGAGGCTGAGGCAAGAGGATAGCCAAGAGGTCGAGGCCAGCCTGGGCTATGTAGTGAGTTCAAGGCCAGCCCGAACTACACAGCAAGACCCTGTTTCAAAAACAAATGAAAGAAAGAAAGAAACAAAAAATGGTGCGCTCCTGGTGCTGAGCACAAGCCCCTCCGGAGCTGGAAGTGAGCAGCGGTGATGTTCCGATGCCCTCTGTCTACTGCGCTTGCCTTCATTGTTTCCTCTGGCCCATGGGCTCTTCTGCCTAGGAATTCACCTGCATTTCAGTCTCTCTCTCTCCTTCCCTTCGCTTCCTCTCCCCTCCCCTCCCCTCCCCTTCCCTTCCTTCTACCCCTTCCCCTCCCCTCTCCTCTCTCTCCCCTCCCTCCCCTCCCTTCGCCTTTCCTTTCCTTCCCTTGCCTTCCCTTTGCTCCCCCCATCTTTGAACTGGTTTCTTGGAGTTTCTCTGGTTGGATTTTATCCTGTTTCAACCTGCGCTTCTGTGTGGTCTCTTTCTCCCTCCTGGTCTTATACTTTCACTTTTTGCTTTCTTTGTGCAATTCCCTAACCCTCCTTCACAGTCACCATGGCTGCTACTAAAAGACTGCACCTGGCAGGGCTGGGCCAAGAGCCCCTGCACTGGTCCATGGTGAAGCTTGCTTCCCATCAGTCTCCCCAGACCTAGCCTGACTTCTTAACATTAGTGCAATACCTGCTTGAAAATGGAAAGAAGCATTTGGGAGCGAATCCCTTCCGTTGCAAAGCGCAGCGGGATGAGTTCCCCTTCAAGGAGTATCTTCTCAAATGTTTGTTTACAGATTATTAAATATTTAACATGGCAAAAACTACAAACCGAAATGTTCCAGACCACTGCTGATTAAACGGCAATCTGGAACTAAGATAAGACAAATCTAAAAAAAACGAGGAGATATAAGTGTTTGTATTATCGGATAAGCAGTTAAAGTACTTGACTCTGGTTCAAGATGGGACAGCAGGTGACCTTGGGCCTCCTCTTTTCTGACAGCAGGACCCATTCTTCAGTTTCAGGTCCCCTGAGCCCGTCCCCCTGTGTGCCAGGGCCTCCCCAGGATAGGGACCACTCTCTCAGGATGGTCCTTCCCAGGGGCACTTGTCCTAGCTCAGGACATGCAAGATGGACAGAGGACGTTCCCCCTCCCCTCCCCTCCCCTCCCCTCCCCTCCCTCCCCTCTCCTCTCTCTCCCCTCCCCTCCCTTCGCCTCGCCTCCCC
>PVLD010013949.1:0-54066 GCA_004027595.1 Dinomys branickii | reverse complement strand
AAAAAAAAAAAAAAAAAAAAAAAAAAAAAAAAGAAAACACAAGAACCAAAAATCCAAAGACAAGAAAGAAAACAGGCATACATCAACAACAGCAACAACATCAACAACAACAACAACAGAAAAAAAAAACACCGCTTGTTGCTGCTTTACATATTGTTATCTTCGAAGTGTGTGTTCAGGCTAACACATACAGATATACGCAGCTTCTTTCTCTACATATGCAAACTATCCCCACCCCCCCTGGGCCGGTGTAGCACTCACACCCATAACCCCAGCACCGGACCATAGATCAATCATGAACTCCAGAAACCTGCCCATGACTGCAGGAGGCTTTGGAGGGAGGCACAGACACAAACCCTAACAGTTGGTAAACTCAGTAGTAGGAAAAATCGAAGTTTTAATACATCTCTTAGGGTAAGGGTTACTGAATAATAAGGTGAAACATCATTTCTAAAAAACTTACAGAAGGACACTAGAAAATGAATACAAAGGAGATGTGAAGCTATGTAAAACGTCCATCTAAAAAGGCTAAACAAATCCTGCTTTTGCAGCTCCACTAGAAAGATGCAAAATTTATCACAAATATTTGTAACATATAAAATCTTGAAGTGTTTGAAATCTTCATAATAATTTGATAATATTTAGCAATATTGCTAACACTTGTCTCCCAGGAATCTCCCACTGATCATTCTCTGTGTAAACCCGCTTCCCTTCCCAGCCTGAATCAAGTGCACACCAGTGCCCACAAACCCTTCACACCTGCTCTCAGGTGGGGTCCAAGTGATTTGGATACGTAATTCTCTCCTCCGAATTGAATGCTCTTTGAAACAGAAAACATAGCTCTACCAGATTTCTTTTCTCATCTCTCAGGTTTGTCTGCTCACGGCACACGTGGATATGAAGAGGTGAAGACATGAAAAATGAATGGAAAAGTGAACTGACTTCTTGGTCACTTCATCAAATAGTTTTTTTTTTTTTTTTTAAAGATGTTTGCATCTTTCAAATTATAGCCCGTTCAGAAGTGAGAATTTCCTAATGAAGTGTTGTTAGTTTTTGTTTTCCCAGCATGAAAAGTTCAGGTATTTGTCAGTGAAGACGCTGGGAGAACTGGAAACTTAGTCTGCTTCAGTGCACATGCTCCCGCGCCTCTGATCGCTAGCGTTCTCTTTGTATTCACCCTGGTAAGGGAAGGAAGGAGAAATACTATGCTAAGGCACAGGGAAACAACACTAAATTTAGAACAATGACCATAGATTACGGCAACTCTGAGCTTTGGGAATTAATGGTGGTGTTGGGAAGGTTAAACATGCGTTGTTTCCATTAGTGCCTGTGGGGTTTTACTGCCATTTTCCGTCCTTCTGAGAATGCCGATCACCCAGACGCATCCTAATTAGATTGCACGGAGAATGAGAACAGAGACGGACTTTCGGAAATTGAAGTAGCATCTTCTGCGTTTGGCTGCTTATGTTATTTAGTTATTTTCCCGTAGGCCGTGCCTTTTTCCGGACTCTGCATAATTTTTTCTATGGCTTCAGATTCTGATGCACTTGGGCCCCTAATGTAAGCCATGAGTGCCAGGGGTGCAATCTATTCCTCCTGACATTTCAGACCAATAATGGCTTTACTGAATACCATTTTTAATAAAAAGTGGAACAAAGGCATCATTCTTCTAAAGTGAAATACAGTTTCAATGATTTCTGCTGTAGCTAACGTAAATCCTGGTGGAGCAGCCTCTAACCCTCCCCGGGCGTCTGGAGTCAGATTGGAGCCCTCTCTCTACAATATCCAGTGTCTCCAGAAGACTCTGGCAAAACAGTCTGCAACCGCAGGACACACTCAACTCTGTGCGGGTCCGACCCTCCTTGTTCACTCCTGGCACCTTTTGATTTGTGAACATCTCTCTCCTATGCACTAACTTGTTCCCTTTGCTTCCCTTGAAGAAGCAGAGCCTGGCTCATGTTTATGCACGTTGTTGAAGCCTTGGTTTATTAGCCATATAAGAGATTCATTGTGTTCTAATTAAAAATGTACAATGGCATAAAAATGCGCAGTTACAGTACATTTGCACCTATTCCGGTCCTTAAACAACCACACATGCAATCTTTTGTCTTAAGCAATGTGTTAATCTTCTGTTACTGCAGAATCACGAACTTAGTGGCTCAAAGCAACACAGAATGCTGTCTCACGATTCCTGTGCATCCGAGCCTGGCAGGGGTTCTCATCCAGGTCCTGCGAGGCTGAACTCAAAAGTGCTGACTGGGTTGTTGATTCACCTGTAGCTGAGTCTCTTCCAGCTCTCATTCAAGTTCCTGGCAGTTGTCACTGAAGGAGGTCTGTCTTTCATTCTACTCATGCCTCTAGGCATTATTCCCATCTCCTAGAGGCTGGGTCTCATTCTCTGCTATGCAAACTCCTCTTCAACCCAGCAGTTTGTCCCTGCAAGGGTGAATCTGGGAATTCTGCTGCTTGTGACCCTAGGCCAGATCTAAAGGATGCATGTGATTAGGAAGGTCCACCCAGATAATCCACTTTTCAGTGAACTGGCTGAAAAACTTAATCACTTTTAGAAAAGGTCTTTTGCTTTGACATAGCTACGGGCATAAAAATTAATTGTGTTTACAAATCCCTCCTGCACTCATCAGGATGAGCATTTATAACAATGAGGATTGTTGAGGGTCACCTTAGATGGCTGCCCACTGCAAGCGTACAACTGAAATACTTAGATATTTTTAATATCACACATATTTGCATATGTATATGTGTATACTAATACATGTGTACATACATGCTTGTTCATAGAGACATGTACATCATGTGTATTTATGCAATGAGTATAATTCTGAAAATGAATATGGATCAATAATATGGATCAATCCACAGGACCAAAGGCAATATGAACATGGAACGCTGTAAAATTATTTCCCCAGTGTGGGGGTACTGCCCTTCCGTTTAGCGGCCCCGGTCTCAGGGTGACATATGGAGAAGTGGTCCACAATTGCCAGTGACGTCTTTCTACTCAGCTTCACCAATGCTAAATACTAAAAATGAGGTGATACCTTTACTCCTCTGTGTCTTTGCCAAAATCACGTAAAGGGCTGGGGCACCTGAGAGCAACTCTGGGCTCTTTCTCCAGCTGCCCCAGCTCTTCATGCAATAGGCAGTGCTATCCAGGGAAAGGCTGGTGCTGTTCACACTGGGGACAAACACACGTCTCATTACTGGCTGCCACAGTGACCATGGCTGTTACTGTGACCTGAAATGCATCAGTAAAATAACCAAAATAACAGAGCTTCTTTTTCTTTCTCTTTCTTTCTTTCTTTCTTTTCTTCCTTCCTTCCTTCCTTCCTTCCTTCCTTCCTTCCTTCCTTCCTTCCTTCCTTCTTCTTCCCTCCCTCCCTCCTCCCTGCCTTCCTTCTTTCCTTCCTTCCTTTCTTTCTTTTTCTCTCTCTCTCTTCTTGCTCTTTTATTCTCAGTATTATAGACCGAACCCAGAGCAATCACTGAGCTCTACCCCCAGCACTTTATTTTTGCTTTTACTTTATGACAAGGTCTTGCCAAGTCAAACGTGCATAGGCTGGATTTGAACTTGTGATCCTCCTGCCTCAGTCTTGCAGAATATTTTAACTACAGGCATGTACCAGCATGCCCAGCTCTGTACTGCTTTATAATATAGAATATTTCCCAACCTCCTTCAGTGGAAATTTAACAGGAATGTACTTTTTAGCGATGAACAGGTTTTCATACGGATGTGTAATTAACCTGAGCTCCTGGACATGTTAAGTGTGGGGACTTCTTGGAACTGCTGCCTCACTGGCAGAAACTCAGACTCAATCTCAAATAAATTAAGGCCTTAAATAGCTGAAAGAATAATAATAATGATAAATTTTTGAGTAATACCATTCTCCAAGACTCTATGTTGAGCCATTTTTACCCTTTTCCAAAGGGAAGAAAGAGATTATATTATTTGTCTATGTCATAGACCTGGAAATAATTAGAATCTGATTTCAAGTCTAGCATTTCTGAGGCCAAATCTCTCCTCTTATATTATTCTTTACCTCTATGTGGAATTTTTTAACCCCAGTGAATGTTAACTTGGTAAATTAGAACTTCATGCATTGATTTACACTAACCAGAATTTTCAATCATAATTCATGTGAGACATTTGACAAAGTAAACATACTGAAGCTCATCATTTTTAAGGATGTATATTTAAATAATGAGAAATTTTCTTTGAACTTGACATTGCCAGTGAAAATGTCTAGTATTTAGTATTTATTTTAATATATATAAAGATACACACTTCAGCTGTTCGCCATAATAATGAATGTCTGGAAGCTAATGACCTCCACTTTGAGCACATCATAATTACAGAGGCCAAAGATAACTTTTATTAATCTCATGATTTCTCAATAAATTTAGTATTAAAATATTTATACAAGTTTTTCATTTCTTGGTGTAAACTTTGTTTTGGTGGCTTGGGTACCGTTATCAGGACCATCATCTGCCCCATGTGTGAGCACTGACATTTGACATGGAATGCTCCCTTACACAAAGTAGTGCAGGGAAGCCTCAGGAGCATCCTAGAGCAAACATTAGAGGTGCATTTTACTGATTAAGAAAGCCTCAGAAATGTCAAATTCCTTTCTGAAAGTTGCACCCCTAGTATTAGAGCTGGAACTTGTACTTTACTTCCTTTGAATGTATCATGTCATTTTTCCTAAATTTACATGTCTGTGATCAGTATGGCAGAGGCAATGGTTTACACCCTTCAGTATTTTTCCTAGTGCTTAGCATGCAGCCTGTAAATACCAACTGATGAAGAAACATTTATTGATTGAAGCCAAGAGCCTAAAACAATATTTCTTCTTAAAAATTGATATTGAAAAGAAAGAAAACTAGGCAAAGCTACTGAACAAACATATCACATATTTTGTCTATCTTAAACAAAGTTAGATCATTTGCCTTTGCAAAATTCATTAAAATTATGTTAATAGTACCAACTAATGGTGTGTCTAGGAGTGGTCATAAACTTGCTTCAAAAAATCTTTTAAAATTTATGATATATTTTTACTACTTCCTGCAATCAAGGAATTGCCTTCATTGCTATATCATAAATGTAGTCCCTATAAATTTTTGTACTAAATAAGAAAGAAACGATCACTTGGAAGTGAAATGCAGTGGTACCTTGGCTCACAACTTAATTCTTTCCACGATTCTGGTCACAAACTGAATTAGAAGAGAACAGGGTAAGATTTCCCCATAAGATCAACATTAAACCTAACTATTGAATTTGATTTGGTTATCATCTAATTCAATTTGTAACCAGAATTGTGGAAAGAATTAGGTTCATGAACTGAGGTACCACTGTACTTAAAAATGTGCCAGTTTAGGGCTGGGGATATAGCTCAGTGGAATAAGTGCTTGCCTGGCAAGCACAAGGTCCTGAGTTCAATCCCCAGTACCGCAAAAAAAAAAATAAATAAATAAATAAATAAATAAATGTGCCAGTTTTACAATATTGAGCAGGAGCGGGATATACTTTGACTACTTCCTGTTGCATTTTGTAAAGAATGAATTTGGAAGTCTTCTTACTTAGCTGAGTAGATTTTTCTGGGTGCATTGAGCTGTCGCAAGCATGCCATTTCAATAAGCCGAGAGCATAAACTACTTTAGAATTGCATTGTAAACAGCATTTTCAATCTTGCATTGCAATTATATATTGAATGCAGAATCAACTCAGAATATGGAAATCCCAAAAATTGTTGGCAGGAACAAAAAAAAAAAGGGACTGGATTCTCTAAACCAGGGGACAATCTCCGAGCATCTGGCTTGGCTCTCCCAGCAGCCATTCAATTAAATTCCTGCTGTACAGGAAAGTTCCACAGATGTCGGTGTGAGCCACCCTTCTTGCAAAGACACTGGTGCCAAAATCGGTGGTTAATGTTTCTCTTCTTCACTCTTAGCCTTAACTCCGATGCAAAGCACAGAGCATGGGAGGCAGGCATGATGATGTGGCCAATATCGTTAGATTTGATTATTAGACTTGATGCATTTGAGGTTCAAACCTGGCATCTAAAGGAACTCAGAAAAATTGCTTACTGCCTCTGTGCTTGTTTCTCTTCATACATACAACATGGAAACTAACACTACCCATTTCTTAGTATTGTTACAAATACAAAAGTATATGACACATTCAAAGATCTCACAGTAGTGCTAGGAAAAACAATTCCCCAATAAATATCAGTTTAGAGTCGAGGTCCAGGGCAGTGCATGAGTAACACAGTTCACCTCCCTAGGAAACAATTGGTAACAAATGGGTTTTGTTGTTGTTGTAGTACGGGGGATCAAACTCAGGACCTTGCACTTGCCAGACAGGTACTTATTCCACTGAGCTATATCTCCAGCCCACAAATGTTTTTTAAACATTTAAAATTTATTTATTGCCCTAATCACTTACAGAAAACTAGGAAATATTTACTCTAGGAAATCTACTAAGTCTACGTAGAGTGAGTACGTGTTTCCACGGCTGGCTTTCCCTGCTCTCTCTGCAGCACACTAAGCTCAGCATGGTCGAAGGTCCCCTCTGGTCAGACTGAGCCAGAACACAGAGCACGATCTGCTCTTTGGTCAGTCAAGGGAGCTGGTAGCCGGGCAAAGGTGTGCCACTAACACCTCTCTGCCTCCAAACTCTGTGACGCAAAGGCTGTCAACTGCAGCCAGGGGTTAGAGACCCCCCTTTACCCTGCCCCTGTGTAGGGGGGGAGGGCTGTCCTTTCCTTGGTCCCCTTACAGGACAGAGGTTCCAAGCCAGGAGGAGCAGGCCTAGAAGGCCAGAGATTACTGCCCTCGCTCCTCACTGGTACTTAAGAGAGGACAGAAGGGAGAGAGAGGGAGAGGGAGAGGGAGAGGGACAGGCACACAGAAACAGAGAGAGACAGAGAGAGAGCAAGAGTCTTCTAAAGAGGGAAACATGGAAAAGTGGAGAGATCTTTTCACGCTGCTTCCTTGGAGATATATGTCAAGTTTATGTACATCGCAAGGGGATCAAGAGGAAGGGCCTGTCCAGCATTCTGAGTGTCTCACGTGACCGGACGGACAAAATTGGAGACCTAATGGGCTCTGGCCGTGTTTCTTTACAAACTATTTTCCAAGTCTAGGGCAGATATTGGAGCCTAAATATCTACGCTGAATCTTTTTGAAAATTAAAGCTTATTTTCTCCTCACCATTAAGGAGGAAGTAAAAAGTTAAGGTGTTCTCAGCTAAACGCTATGTGCTAAGCAGCCGCTGTACCCGTGGGGGGCGCCCCACTCATCTCTAAGCCGGCCCCTTAGCAATGAGCTCTCCTCTGTCACCAGCTAGCTGCCTCTGACAGCGATGGCAGTGAGTTGGTGTCTCTCACTGTGTGTAGGCAACAGAGAAGGGGTGAAACTCTTCTGGAAGAAGTTAACATCCTGTGGCACTTTCAAAATTTATGCACAATAGTGAGTGTTCATTCCATCAAAAGTCATTAGATACAGGGAAGCAGCATCGCGTTAGAGACCATTAGGGCACAGTCACAACACCCTGTGTCTTTAGGATCCAGAGTCACAGGGAAGACGGGCTGGTATAGCAATGATATTAGAAGAGGGAGTAACAAAAAATTAAAGCTATCAAGCCAGAGACAGAATGCGCTTTAAATCCTAAACAAAAACTCCACTTTTACCCACATCTTCTTTGTTTCCTGCATCTGATTTCTTCTGGCTCTGGAGAGATGAGGAAAGTGTGCTGGAGTGTACATCTGTCAATGTTTTGCACTTTTGAGATGATGACTTTCCAGTGAACTCAATGTCTTCAGAAGATCCGAACCTCAAATGCGTTCTCAGAGCTCATCCTCCCTTGGGTTTTCATTTCCACTTGTCTCTTTTACAAGGTCTGGCTGTGTAAAAGTTAATTCTCCCGCAGCAGGGTTCATAACCGCAGGAGGGCCCAGCTCCTCTGGCCGCTGCAGTTTCCATGCTGCGGCCTGTTTGTTCTTCTTCCTGGAAACCCTCTGTCTGTGTGGGCCAGCCAAGGTTAATCCTACCACATCCTGTAGAGCTGGCAAACACTGCCAGGATCGCTGCCAGGAGCCCAGCTCTGTGACCAGCTGCTCTCCTCCCTCCCAGGACAAGCCCTCTCAATAGCTTGTCCCCTGCTGTGTGGTGCAGACTTCCTGGGACACGGAGGGCTCTTGTACAGGCTCCCTACCCAGGACCAGAACGAAGCACCGCCACGCACTGCTATCCTGACCTCCACCCTGCCCTTGCTTCCACCTGCTCCCGCACCTTGTGACGTGGGTCAGGACAGCAGGCTGGACGTGCTCAGCTTTCCCCTTTCTTAAGAGAAACATCAGTGGAGACCCTGAGTACTGGAGACACAGCGTCTTTCAGCAGCCTCTGCGGCAGTGTCTCCACGGTCCCCTCCTCCTGGAGTCTCCCTGTGTCAGTGGTGGGGAGGCTCCTACTTGCTCTTTGTGGATGAGCGGCATTTTTCTCCGGTTCACATGTTCTGTGCTCACTACACGATGGTTCCATGTTTTCAGAAAATGGTGTAAGTTATCCGGATCCAGATTTATATCTTTTAATCGACACAACCTTCTCTGTGTGTCCACAGTGATGCATTTGGGCTCACTTGAGCATTCATGACGTCATTCGCTGACTGGATCTTGATCCATGTCCCTCTCTAAACCACCTGCGCATAAGGACACAGACTGAGTCAGGAACAGACGGATGCAACAGACCTCAGGCCCTGGATGGACATAATTACAGGTTGGATATACCTTATCATCTTATCTACAGTGCTTGGGAGAGAAGTGGTTCAGATTTCAGATTTTCAGGGTTTTTATTTTCAGAACTTGCAGTATTTGCACATGTTTGCGATATCTTGGGGAAGGAACCCAAATCTAATTAAGGTATTTATTCACATTTCATATATACCTTATACACATAGCCTAAAGACAACCTATGAGATGTTTTCAGTGCACCTGTATTTTGACTGTGACCCATTACCAGAGAGCATATGTGAAATTCTCCATTTGCAGCATGATGCTAGTGATCAAAGAATTTGGCATTTGGAGACCTTCTGATTTTGAATTTTCAGATTTGGAAAGCTCAACCTGTATAAAGACAGCGGAGCCTTTCTAAGCTTATAAAACACCCCCCCATGATAGTTTTCAGAAACATATGCTATGTACATAGATGCTAAGCAAGCTCTGCAGTTCTGAAACAAATTCTTATTACAAAGATGACATGAAAATAGAGGGGACACTATTAGATGAGGGGACTAAAATTGGTAGAAGCAGGGAGCAGAAGATAAGATCAAAGCATGTTATATGCATGTATAAATGTGTCATAGTGAAAACTAATGTACTGTGTATTTGATATTAATTAATTAGAAAACCTAAAATATGTATGACTCTCTGCAGTGCTTTATTTCTCACATTGCCTAGTTGCCACAGAGGAAATCAAATAGAGTATATTTAAATAAATTTGAAAAATATTTATGTAATTAAAATACTCATGGCTTTAAAACACAATATTTCTTTCCTTACAATATGCATGGTTTTTATTAGAATGCTTCAAAAAATGTTTCATGGTGGAGTAGAGAAGGGTTTGTACTGAGAGGCAGGTCTTCTAATTTCTAATAGTGTCTGAACTCCTCCATTGCTGCCAGATGCTGGGTAAATCATGTGACACTTAGTCCTCAGTTAGATGAGCTACGCACATTAAACTGTCACCAAGTTTCTACTATATTTAATTTCATTGAGCTTCATTTTCAAAATCTGTACAGTCGCATAAAAAATACTGCATTATAAGTTTATAAGAAATATATGAGATATTTCAGAAATTGTACAATGTAAAGCATGTGACACTAAATTCTAATATTTATCGAGCACCTACTATGGCCGGGCACTGCTGTGAGGATTTCACCTGCAGTAACTCACACATTTCCCACAACAACCTTGAATGCAATGCAAGTATTAGTAGTCCTTGTACTGCTTGTTTGCCTGTCTACTGGAAGTATCAGATTCCCTTTTTGGGGTTGGGGGATATAGCTCAGCAGCAAAAGTGCCTGTCTGGCAAGTGCAAGGTCCTGAGTTCGATTCCTGGTACCAAAAAAACCCCCAGATTTGCTTTCCATAGCTTACATCCTTCACGCTGCATTTTGTACCATGACACCATGTTGGCCCTGTCTTTCCTATCACTATGGTTTATTCTGTCAGGGCACCCTGGTTCTGCCACCTGACACTCAGCAAAGCATCAGAGGCTCTGGATTCAGACAAAGCTCACACCACAGGTGTGAGGTCTTGTTGGCTGGGTGTTTGCTGTAGAATTTCAGTGACATAAACCTCAAGTGCAAAGCAGTCAACATGCCACGGAGGCAAACACTGACTACAGTAGGTCAGAAGATGTGAGGAAGTCCACAGTCACACAGTCTTACTTTCCTTCTCCAATTTGTTTTCTGCCTATCCGGGCTGGGTGGGAATACTCTCAAAGCAAAGCCAGAGGGCTGGCAGCCTGTGCAGTGGCTGGGCTGTCCTACCCTGGCTCAGATCATGATGCAGTAACCAGGGCAGCAATGCTTCGCTTCCCACTCTATGGTCTACATCCCTTTGCCTTCACTCTTAACGTGCTGGCCTTGCGTTTCTAAAAGCATCACCATCTAAACCTTGTAACAAGGCCTGTTTTCTGGTAGACATTGTGAAGATAAGTTTTCCCTCGCCCTGATAATAATGGCAACCTCTAGAATTTGGGGAGTGCCCTGAAGGGATAGAAACCCTCGGTATTTTATTTCTCTCATCAGAACTCTTCAACTTCCATGAACAAAAACTCTTTTAATAAAGGAGTATAAGTTCAAACTTCACCTAAGTTTGTATTTCTCTATCTCTGCACATTGAAATGGATGCTCAGATGCAGCATGTGGTGTGTTTTAACCAGTGAAATTTCCTCAATTACCATTACTCAGATCGAGCACAGAACATGTTGCTCAGCTTAGAAAGTGTCCTCCTGACCCTTCCCGGTCAATGCTTTCGCTTTAGCTTCTGTCATCATGAACTAAGTTTTCCAAATTTATATAGAGTCTTCCCGTTTTATTTCTAGCTCCTTTCCTTTAGAATAGCATTTCTAGCTTCACCCATGCTATTTTAGGAGTTAAGAGTCCGTTCTTTTTTAATGCTGAGTGGTTTCCCTCTGTATAAGGTAGTGTAATTTGTTTACCTAGTCTTCTGTTTACTTTCAATAACATTTCTTATCAATATTATTTTATTAACTAGCAGTCTCTTGATAGGTTAAGCACCAGGCTAACTCATTTCTCTGTTAATTGTATCAGTAATGGTAGTTAATAATACACTATAGAAAATAAGCTTCCTATATATGAATTTAAAAAGTTTCCTCTGCAGAAAACAAAATGCTTGGAATTGATATTAAAAGAAGTTACCATAATCAATTAAAGTCTGGGAACACTCAAACTATATTTCTCTCAATTCATGCCGATTTATTACATGCTGTAATTCATTTTGCAATTAAAAAATGTTTTATTTTTCTGAACCCAGGTTTTCAGTTTATAAACTTTAAATTTACCCTTTTCCTGATTACTTTCTTATTTTAGAGACATGGGTCAGTGTACAATTATTCCTCCCTGTTTATCTACTTACCTACCTATAACACTGAGCTGATACTCACACGTGGGCATGTACACATTTCACAGATGCGTTCAGAAATAGATCATGAAAACAATGATCAAATTAATGAAGGCTACTCTGCCTCAAGCCTAACACTTAATGGGAAAATGTTCCCATGAATTTAAGGAATGGCAATGAATATGAAAATCACCCAATAAATCCAATTTTGGGTGTGAGGTACAGAGAAGGGCCAGATAAAAACCTAACAGCATATTAGAATATGTTTCTAATATTAGTGTATTAGAATATGTTTCCACCTATCCCTATACCCTGCCCCTTTATACATAAATATAAACACTTCCCAAAAAATATTCAAGTGGAGAGGGGAAACCTTCTTAAGTGGGAGAAGGACCCATTTGGGTACTGCCAATAAGTACATAGCATTTCAGGAAGAGATGAAAAAAAAGAAAAGAAAGAAAGAAAGAGAGAGAGAGAGAGAGAGAGAGAGAGAGAGAGAGAGAGAGAGAGAGAGAGAGAGAAGGAAAGAAAGAAAGAAAGAAAGAAAGAAAGAAAGAAAGAAAGAAAGAAAGAAAAAGAAAGAAGAGAGATACCAGTCTTCCCTGGTGGGAGCATTTTTAGAAATTCCAGCATGTTCTTTTGCAGGGGTTTTCAGTAGTGGAAAGTGCAGGCATCACAATGATTTGCAGTTGCTATTGATTGACAAAATGCAGCATAAACATAAAGCAGTGTGCACATTGATAAATCAGATGAAGAAGTAAGGTGGATGCTCATCTATGAAGTCCAGGGCTGGTAGGAAGGACAATCTGATCAGGTAGGAATTGCAACCCGAGATTACTCGAAGGATGAAAATCAATGAAGACTCCTTGAAGTGGAAAGATGGGTGGTCATGTGAAAGACTACTGAGGTAGTATTATCCCTTAGTTACTGTGTGCAGGCTGAGGTCCACAATC
The DNA here is from genome assembly GCA_004027595.1 of Dinomys branickii. Taxonomy (NCBI): domain Eukaryota; kingdom Metazoa; phylum Chordata; class Mammalia; order Rodentia; family Dinomyidae; genus Dinomys; species Dinomys branickii. The sequence continues at coordinate 41,456 of PVLD010013949.1, read as the reverse complement.
TCCTAAATGAGTGGATAGCTAAAGCTAAATAGAAGAGACAAATGGAATGATTTCAGGGCTCTAGGAAGATTAAAACTCTTGCAGAATTTGAGATTCCCTGGGGGTTATAACCAACATCTTCTCTTGGAGGCTTTATTTATTTAGTTATCAGAACAGGGAGGAGAATGCTCAAGAAGGATGGGAACTGCTCAAGGACTTCTCCAAATAAGGCTTTATGTTGTGTTAACCCCAGGAAGGTCTCCACTCAGAAGTGACATGCCTGAGGCTATAGTCTTTATTTAGCTAGGTTGGAGCCAGGTGTCCTTAACTGTGACCTTGTCTCATCCTTTGAGGCTTCACGGTTTCACCCACCATTACAGGCCTCAGTAGGGTAGGGTGACTACAGAGGTTCACTTACTATGAGTCAATACTCATCTCCAAACAGGGGGCCTGTGCTTTAAATAGACTCACAAATAAACATGTAAAGCCAACTGGTTAATTAAGTCCTTCTTGAGCTACTTTGTAGCGGTCTCCATCAAAAGACCAGCAGGATAGGGATTTGTAGACGTACTGTAGAGTATGAAAATTTCTAGAGGCAGAAGGTGACCGGGGGATGGATGATCAGGTTTAAATGGGATGGAGTCAATGGGATCACTGGGGGAAGCTGGAGAACAGACTGTGGAGTTGCTGTTGGAAGTCATCCGCACAGAATCTCGAAGGCTTTTAGGAAGATATAAATATTTACATGGAAAAAGAGTGCAACCCTGGCTGCAAAACCTCATCAGTGGGCGATAGTAATAAACACAGGTGAGGAGCAGTTTGCCCGAGCATGTACAGATGCAGGTGCGCCTCCGAGGAGAGGGAATCGTATATAAGAGCATCAAAGAGGTGCTGTGTGCCCGTGTACGTGTGTGTGTGTTTGTGCATGCGCACATGTGCACGTGTGTGTGTATGGGGTGAGTAGGTTCTCCTGCAAGAGTATCAGGGAAAAATAAGGTGCAGGTTGGGAGACAGATTTTAGTTTCAGCAGAGAAAAAAATAGGTTACAAACGGAGAATTGCTTGTGCTGTGAAGGCTCCGCAGGGTGTGAGAGCACACTAAAGCTCAGGTTAGTTCTTTCTTCCCAAGATTGGGGATGTGGCAGGAGTGTGCTGAAAGGGTTGGATGCAGATGAAGGTGGGTGGAGAAAGGAGACAGAGAAGTGAAAAGCCACGAGGAGGGGAACAGAAATGGGAGGACTGGGGTGAGGATTGGAGGCCAATCTCCCATCCCCTCAGCAGAGAGCCTCTGTGTGTACTATGACTAGGATTTCTTTATAAAGTATCTCAGATTCTGCAGTTCCAGTGATTATATAATTGAAACTCTCATAAGAATACTCATGTTTAGCTTTACTATGAAGACTTTAACATGGGTCAATAGTCATACTCGCCTATAATAACTTGTAATTAAAAATTAAGCCCTATGAGAGGTAAAACATAAAACCAATATATAATGCCAGGAATCCAAGATGGACACTGTCATTTTAAAGAGGTAGGAAGACCAAAGGACTTGACTGAGGCATTAATTTCTCTGTAGAAGAACATTCCTGGAGAAGGCAGCTCTCTAAGGAAGGTATGTAGAGAGGAGAGCTGGACAGACAGTTGTGGGCAGGCAGGCCTATCACCTTCCCAACTGTAATGTGGGATCAACTGAGTCCAAAGGCACATCCTCCCAGTCCCTGTGCCAGCCTGATTGCTACTGTGCAGATGGCTTTATTAAGACATCACCAATCATGTCTGGTGCTGCTGAGCATGTTCACAACCCACTCATGGACTTGGCCTTTTTCCGTGTTCAGCAAGCAAACTTAGGTTGTAACTGGTCCTCCTGTGAAGGGTTGCTTAGCAGGAGAAAGAACTGGTCATATGGATGTAAATATACTCAGCCTGGTGACAGGTATACTTCTCAGTGTAAATCAATAAGATAGCCTTTGCTTTTTATGTCACTCATCCTGAGCTTGATTTGTGAGAATTCATTCCTAAGGGACTGATCTTGCTCAACGTGCTAACGAAATTGTGTTTGAGCTGGTGAGGCCAAAGGCAGCCTGTGGACCTCAGCAAATCTCCCAAAGACATTTTGTGAGTCCCTGGGCAGCCAGCCAGCTTGTTCTCAAAACTTTTGGCCCTTCTGCATTCTTAGCTTTATACTTTTACTATTTCCTATCCAAAAGTAAAACATACACATAAAGCAACCTAAAGATGTTATTCACATTCTAAAATCCATCTATAATTCTCTTACTGGGTGGATCCTACCAGGCCAAGAAAAATGATTAAAATGCTAAATAAAATTAAAATGACATTATTTATTATGGGGCAATACTTTAAAAAATTAATTCTCCCTTTCATAAAATCTTTGGTTATCTTTACTGAAGTGCTAACTCAGTTTTTGTTACTGAGATATGTTATGAAGCAAGGAGATTGTATGCAAGAATCTATATTTCAATAATGTGCATTAATGATAATTAGGAAATTGCCATATTGTCACTATATTTTAATAAATATTTTATTTAAAACGTAGCCTCCATGTTTCAATGCTCATAAAATAAGCTCATTTATGCTAATACCTATCTTCTTGACACTCAGTAAATTCTTCCTAATGCATTAATTATAACTCTAGATAGACCAATGATTATTTCATATACGCAAATTCAGAATCACTTATTCAGTCAGCCATGTGCACCAGTAAACCAGTGGAATAAATTCCCCAGGGAGGTGATTGAAAAAAAAGATTCCCTTTCCACTACAGTTGGAGAATTTGCCTAATAATCAACGAGTAATTAGTGAATAAAAGGAAGAGTTAGAGAACATAGTGTGAGCACTTGGCCAGCACGTTTCCTTGCCAAGATGAAACTAAAATGGACATCTTCATTGCAAGCCATAGATAGAGAAATATGGTAGTCCCTTCAGGAATAATTAAAAAGCACAAAGAAATTAGTAGGAAAACAAATTGGAATGTAATCATCTGACTTAAATGCTAAATTCCCAGAGGGAAAAAGATGAAATAAACTTGATGTTAATTATTTATGGTTTTATTATAGAGCTTTATCCGTATCAAGCTAATGGATATTAATTTTGGGTGCTACCATTTACAGTGGGGACCCTCGTTCCAACTTGTGGTCCACGGTGCGGTGATTATAATAACGGGGAGCGACGGCGGAGGGGAGGAGAGGCGTTAAAGCGGGTGATTTAACAGCTATCTCCATTGGGTTTCACATTTATCATCCTATTTTTAGGTGAGAGAAAAATGGTCACACGGAGGGAAGAAGTATGGCCTTGGAATATATGCATTATTTTATATGATGTTTTAAATTCATGCTGTATATGTGTGCATGTGCGCCCGCATGCCTGTGTTTCTTACTAAAGCGGGTGTTGCAAGTGCAAGATTAATTCTTTTCATACACCTTCCAGGCTTGTGCCCAAGATAATGGGGTCACTTGCCACCTATTGCTACACAGCCCAGTAAATAGGATCTCAGAAGTAACAGTGATCCATGTTAGTTACAGTAAAATTCTCAGAAATGCTTTGGCTTGCATTAGGTGCTTGGGCAAGCAGGTTTTAATGATCTGAAAGCAGTCAAATAGCAAATCAAGCATTAGAGGACCACAATCTGTTTTATAAAAATTACAATTCAGCTTCGGGGCTTTCCTAATCATTTGTTTCTCTGGCCACAGAGAGGCTTTAAGAAAAGGCAGCCAGCCATTTGATTAGTTGTAATGAAGGAATAAAGTCTTGAACTCATGAAAAACGGTCTGAAAGAAGCGAAAGAGGTCCCGGCTTATTAAAATTAGTGTCAATCAGTTTAGACAGGTAATCAATAACTGTCCACTTACATTGTTCCTCCAGCCACAGCATCCAGAAACAAGCCTCTGATTTATTCTACCTCCATGGACACTGTACAAGGATTTAATTGTGGGTAGAAAAATTTAGTACATCAAATTTGGAAAACATTTTGAGAAAAAACTGCCAAAATTGTCATAAATTTCATTTATTTAGCTTAGATGAGCCCTTTAAAAGGTTATAAGAGGCGAGTACATATGATCATAATAATAACCATAGCCATTATAATTAATTAACTTTTAATTAAATTAATTAATTAAAATTATTGATTTGGGGGGTACTTGGAATCAAACACACAGCCTGGCTCTTGCCAGGCAGCTGCTGTGCCTCTGAGCTGTACCCCTGGCCCCATCATTATTATTATGTGGAAGGAGAAAGTGCAAGGACACAAACTTGGGTGATATTTTTTGAAGCCTTAAGTAGTGTTTTAAAAATGTATTTGTGTCTTTAAATACATTCGCTAATGGATTAAGGATTTAAGGCCTCATAATAAGCTATGTTTCAGTAGCAGACATTCCTTCAAAATGATAATGATTTTAGTTCTACCTATCTACACATAGGGCAATCATGTAATATTTAACTCAGTGAAGTTATCAATGGATGGAGCTCAGTGGCACAGTGCCTGCCTGGCAAGTGCGAGGCCCTGGGTTTGAGTCTCACGCTTTAAGACATTTGATATATATATGGAAACTCATGAATGATATATGCAGTGGTTATAACAAATGTTATGTTCAGTATACAACTGAGACTGTTTTATGGTTCATTTCTCAGCACTGTCTTAATTTTTCAATATACGTTTCTAAAAACCACTAAAAGAAAACATCTGGAAATCAAAATTCTCATTTACTCATGAAAGGCCTACAGAGCTATATATTTACTGCGCACCAAATACCAGACAGAAAATACTAAAAATAGGTGCCAAAGAAGCAGTAGAGCATATAGCGTGAACATTTTATAAGATAAAAGGGAGAGTTATGTTTCCTAGGAGCACCAATTACTTACAGGCAAAACAGGAATTTGAAAGAACATTTTACAGCTTTCAGTACAGTGTTCATTCCATTATATCTGCAAATGTGCCTTTTTTTTTCTGACTCCAAGATAGATGATGTGATTTTTCCTCAAATATTTTAGAAATAAATAAACACACTAAGCCTTCTATCAGATTATCTAATGCTTTAAGACATTTTGAAACAATTCATTACTTTGAGTGGGTACGTATGTCTTCTGTCCGATGACATAAAAACCGACACCACATGTATGCCAACAAGACACAGTGCTACCTCTCATTAAGGCTATTCCATCAGTATCACACGTACAGACTTACACCAAGAAGGTTTTAGCTTTATGCATCCAACATGCTCACCAGAAAGGAGAGATTAACCATCCTTTCAAAGGAGGAAGACAACCAGATCTGCAAGCCCTGATAAGGTGCTTTTTTGTTTCCTGGGACACTGGCAGCCTCTGCTCACCACACACATTAGGTGTTTCATTAAGAGTGAAATAAATTCATAGTAAAATGAAAATGTTTGTATGTCTGAGACTTTTGTAAAACAAAGACACAAATGGTGATAATATTGCGAGACAGCTCCATGATCACCCAGAGACAAGAGAAGGCCGTTTCTCTATCAGAGGCACTGAATCATGACACCTGGCTCCCCGCTTACTATCTAGGGGATGCTGCACAGGTGAAATCCTCTCCATTTCAATTTGTTCTGCAGAGCTAAATGTGCTAAGAAATTAATCCAGGAACAACACACGGTGAGCACTGATTAAGCATATGCAAGTATCACACTTATCGGCTCCCTTTCATCCCTGGATCGCCCCAATTTGTATTACATATTTAAGATTCATCCTGGCAACAGACAACTAGGAAGTTAGCCAACTTGGTGACCACATTTTACACAGGCAGTTATGGATTATCTGATGATAAAATAGAGCAACATGCTTGATTCAGTGGATAGTGAGGTTTTTTGGCTGTTTTTGTTTGTGTTTATAATTTTTGGGTCAGATTTGCAACTTTAAACTGCATGTTTCTTATACAATTTATTGTAAATCAAAGATAAATTTTAAGTAGTGTGGTAATGTATAAGTTGCTGAACCAAAATACAACATTTATTGGGTAAAATATTTATGCCAGGACAAAACTAGAGGTTTTCTAACAAATCCCACAATGTCTGAGGCACCTTGGATTAAACACAATCTACTTGAAACTTGGCACCCATTTAATCAGTGTGGGGTCAGCCACAGGCTCAAAACCCCTTTGTGAACACCTGCTCTAATTTTCTAGAGTCCAAATCATAGGTGGAGATTAGTGTTACCAGGCTACTAAGCAAATATTTTCTTGCCTGCCTTTGGGTACTGGTGAGTGTCCCAGGACCGAGATTTGCCTTTAAATTTCTCATGTACTGCCGTCTTCTAAAACTCTTAGGGGAAGTAGAAAATGAGAGAGTCCTAAAAATTCAATCTAACAAATATTTATAATGCCTAGCACTATGCTAGATGATGAGGAGAATGTTTAGATCAAAGCAAGATGCCTTTGCCTTGAGAGTATAAGTTTGTTATGTTCGAAGAAGTTACTCAGTTGACGAGACACATGTAAGAATGCAAGACTGGTCGAACAATCAAGAACAATAACATGTACTAAAGTGGGGGTCCTCTTAATAACAAATTGTCTTTGAGCACTTAGCAGGAGTCAGGGTTCTGGTAACTTCTTCGTATGTGTTGTCACAATTTAACTCCACAAGCCTGGAGCTAGGGACCCATCTGCCTGACTCCTACTAAGAGGAGCTGGCATAAAGAAGTTCAGAGACTTCCCCAAGGTCCTGATGGAGGTGAGGGGAGGCTAAGCATTCACTTGCATGCCCATGCGGAGGCCACCCTGGTTCTTCCTGTGGGAGGGCCATGAAACTCTCAAAACAGCCCCCCTTTCTGAGACTAGATGAAATAGTACTCAGAAGCTGCACATTTCTGACCTTACATCTCACCCTCTTTCCTTTCCTTTCTTAAAGTTTTTAGCATATAGATTGGTGCTCGGTTGCAGTCGGTTCAATAATCTACTTTTCTCCAAGGATCTCATCCTCTGTCTTATTTAGCAATCCATTCCCTGACCTTGAATCACCCTTTGTTTTCACAAAAGCAATTCCAAGTATTACACTCCCCAACCACAGCTTCCTGGCTTTTTGCCTACTGTTGCTACTATATAGACTAAGAATAAATTTTCAGCCTCACAGGAAAGAACTCATTGAGCCTCTGCCCTTTACACTTCCAAGGACCCCTCCTATCCTAGCTTCTTTCTCACCAAGTTTAAACTCCAGCATGACTCTCTTGCTTTCTCTCCCTCTTTCGGGATTGCATGGCAAATTCTAATCTTGGCCAGATCCGGTGCTTCACCCACCTTGTCAGGTTGTCCGAGTTTGACGTCTGGTTTTGAGGAAAAACAGAACCTAGAAACACTGACTTTGTTTCAAATGCATAATATCCTTGTGTACCATCAACACTATGCAGGAATCAAGCTAGATTTCCTGGATCAGTGTTCTCTGTCTCACAGCACGTTCATGCTCTTATTAATTATTGAAATAAATACTTTGGTTAATATGAGTTATATACTTATATTTGTCATATTAAAAATTATAGCTGAGAAAGCTTAAAACATTTGTTAATTTGGTTTAAAACAAAACAATATGAATCCATTATTGTTAACGTAAATATTTTAGGAATAATTATTATACTTTCCAAAATAGAAAAAATGAAAGCACTGCGATCATTTTGTGTTTTCAAATCTCTTCCTCTCTGACTGTAGAGAAGACAGCTGGATTCTCATTTCTACTTTCGCACTGAGTTTGTTGCAATGCTATATGTCGTATATTCTCTGCAAACTTTTCTTTTTGTGTAATGAGAGTGAAAAAACAAAGAACATATTAGTATCATAACGTTTCTTTGAAAATATAGCTTCTTTTGTAGTGGAACATGTTTGCAGCTATGCAGTTTACAATCAGCCCGGGGAGAGGGTGCACGTACATGACACAGCTTGATTCTTTCTTTAACCCCTTTCTCTTGCCTCCTCTCTCCCCTTCTCCTCCTTTCATCTTGCAGATCTGCCTGTTGACATCTGCCCTTCTGCCCTGCCCCCAAAAGACTCCTAGTCACAACTTCAAATTGCTGCCCTAGTCCATTCATTCTTTGCACACTTAGATTAATAAATTTCCATATTACTCAATAGTCCTCAAACCCCCAATAATTTCCTTGTAATTGTAATATAGGTATTTCCTTGAAAAACAAGGCAACCGAAACAGACTTTCCACATACACCACCTTACCACCTACCTGTTAGAGTACCTTTGTCATTGCACAGGGACAGAGATCTCCCAAGAGGAGGTGGAGATCTCAACTTTCTGAGTACGATCTTGAGTCATCACAGAAAAAGATGTTCAGGACATGTTAATATGAGGCAAGCACAAATTTATTAGACAAAGTTAGAAAGTAAGGAGGAGACTGGGAAAAGGCTATCATTTGATGAGTTGCATGGGGCTCACTCTGTTAAAGAGGCTCAGACCCATTGACCCACCCACCGAAGAATGGGGCTACTGCCTTAGGATTCACTGTGATGGGCTAGTGTCTAACCCATCATCATATTAGCTCTGTGTGTGTAGTCCCAGAGAATCCTCATGGCTTTCGGGGCAGTTTTATTCACGTGCAATGCTTATTCTTGCTTGGATGGGTGGGTGCCTCAGTTCCCATTAGAGGGTAATTGCTCCTGCTTGGGGACAGTGATTTTGTCATGGGGTGGTCTGAAAGGCTCTGAGTTTCCTGAAACTTGAGTGATTATGGGACAGGAGACTTCTATGCAGTCCACCCAGGGATCTAGAAGTGGCTATTGTAAGAAGCTGGCAATTGGATACCCTGCAGCCCTGACAGTGACTTTTGTCTTGGTTTCCTCAGTCCTGAAAGAAATGAGGTAGACCAGGTAAATTTAGAGCTAATAAATCTTGTAAAACAGATACTGCTTAAATGTAAAGAACTGACCAGGCATCTGAACCAAGTACATTAAGTGTCTGATGAGAATAAAGACTAGAAACTCATAGAAAAGATAAATTAGTATGGACTTTGTGGGTCAAAAAATGTTTTATGATAAAGATAGCTCTCTGGCTGTTTAAGGGTGGGGAGCATCTGCATATCTGAAAATGCGCTAGATCAGGATGCAGGATTCCTGAGCCAGGAAAGGGGGTGACGCTGCAGGGCAGGACAATGCAATCGGTGAGATTGGTTGGACAAGGTAATGTGGGAGAGGTATTTACTGGTTGCTAAATTGAATGAGCTTAATCTGTCTGTGTCCTGAAGGTTCTGCATCAAACATATAAGGATTCCATGAGAAAATCATGATGACCTGTGTATATTTCCATCATCTTGGCTTGATTTGATTCCCTTGCAGTAGAACATTTTTTCTCTCAAAATAAGGAAGCATCCAATTTTGAGTCATTTTTTTTCCCTCTGTCAATAAGTAACATTCGTAGTCAGGGCATTTGGTTTAAAAAGCAGGCAGGTTTCAGGTAGCACTTTTCCTGAATGTCTCTGATTTGATTTGTGAGCATAAATCAAACCATACCTTATTGCTTTTCAATGTGTGGGCAGCGCTGTGGAAGGATAAAGAGCTAGACGAGAAAGGCATACAGCACTTGGGCCTGTTCTTTAACGCTCTCAAAACATTCAAGCTTCAGTGCTTTTTCCCAACCTAAAAGGAAACAAACATTCACTCTCAGGAACACTGTGACAGGAACGCAGAACTAGCACTCTTCCACGTTGTTCTTCCTTGCCTTGTTCTATGTCAAGTCCTCCTTCCACAGTCAGTCTTTGGCTGTTTGCACTGGGGACTGAGCACCTTCTCTTTGTTTGAGATGCTGGGAGTGCATGCAAACCAGGTAGAGAAAAGATTATCCAGGCCCAGGTTTTATTTATGCTGTGACACCAATACTTTTGCCTTCATTTTTTTTTTTTTTTTGCGTGCATAGCCTAATACGTGGTAAAAGATAAAAATCTCACTGTTTCAGGTTTTCAGCAGCGCATCGAAAGGAAAGGAAATTTGGATTATTCTTTGCTAACAGCACATGTTAAGCCACATTTGCAAAACTGAAAGGTTTCATTCAGAGGTATTTCGTGTGGATTTCCTTATTCACTTTTAAGTATGAAAGGAGAAGTTAAACTTTAAATGAAGAGAAGGTAAATATATATTTAACCCTCAGTTGCTTAAAACAGCAGATTTTCTAACTTTTGTCTTTACCTAACTCCATTGAACACATTATTCATTGAGCCATTTTTGCAAAGTATGAGTGCAACTTTGAATTTTGAAGCTTTCATTCGGGGTTTTAGTACTTCCTATTTCAAATTTGAGGATGAGTAATTATAAAGGAAGGAATTGTAGGACTTACTAATTCTAAATTTTTGTGCAAATAAAGGTAGGAATTGGTATTGCAAAGAGAAAATCTGAAAAGCAGAGTCTAATAGATGATTCACTCTTAGACAGGAAGTAAGCTGAAGAAAAATGTTTCTGTGAGCTTGTAGTGCGTGACTGTAATCCCAATGCTCTGGAAGTTGATGCAGAAGGATTTCTTCAAGTCTGGGGCCAGTCTGGGGGAAACAGCAAGTCTAAGGCCACTCTGGGTTACATAGTGAGATCCTGTCTCCAGGAAAAGAAAGTCCCTGAGGTTGAAGTTTCATTCTGTGAAGAACCTTGAACTTGTGGAAGAAAGTATCCTGACAGAATAAGGTCATGAGATAGTCCTCTATTTTGTAAATTCTAGCAAAAATTATAGCAAGGTAAAGCTAAATGCATGTAATCTGCTGTGTTGGGGAAAATCTTTGAGAAAGAATCCTCAGATACTTAAATTTTTAAAAAATGCAATGTTTTGCCTCAGGAAAGTAAAAAAAAAATAGTAAAAATGATTAGTAAATTTAATAAACATTTGTTTATTGTTTAGTGCTTGTCATAAGAGATATAGATTAGACAATGTTATAAATGTAACACAAAAACAAAATTAGTACTCAATATTGTTTTGGAAATGATCTTTAAATCACTGAAATATCTAATATTTGCTTAAATAACCTACTAAAAATTAGGACGAAATTTGATTCTCATGATCATGTAATCTTGTAGCAAAAAAGGTTCTGGAGGGGGGAGAGAGGGAAGGAGGGAGGCGGAAGAGAGCATGAGGGGAGGACAGGGAGAGAAAAAGACAGAGAAAAAAATGAATGTAAACATATAATGTGACCCAAATTTAAAACTCAATGCATTGAGCAGTCATTTTGTGCATACTTCTAAAAAAGGATAACTTGCTAGGTTTTGTGCATTTGCCTCTTGTTATTTTTCTGTTGACTTTCAACATCGCTTGGAGTGATGGTCAGAAAGTATGAATAGTTTTCCTGTCTATACCACTATAGCAAGGATATCTTCACACAACATTCAGTGGGAAATCAATAAAGGAGTCTGTTGATATCACTCACCACTGCAGGTCATTTTTACACTAATTAACTACAAGAATTTTGGAAGGAACTTGTGCTTTTTGAAAGATATTCAGTGATAAAATTCTAGACTCTTTATTACTATTGATACCACATTTGTTGTAGAGCTTGTTGATCTGGCATAGAGATACATGGAAGAGATGAGAAGCCAGTGTAGTCCTGACACAGCAAGATTACAAATAAACACCTGATAATTTTAAGGCAGGAAAGCAACCATTTTAATAAAACACCAACAAAATTGTCAGCATTGACAAAGGCCTTCAATCCAGTAGAGTGTACTAACTGGGTTTCTTTACAGTGATAGAATCAGTATAAAGTATGTGCGTAACGACAGGAGGGCATTTATTAGTCAGGCTTACAGGATCCACAGTGGTCATTCCCATGATCAGATGTGCAAGAATACAAGATGGCCAGCTATGTCTAGGGCAGTCAGAAGACCCAGTTAGTGCTCTGCTCAACAAAATGCAAGCCACAGAACAAGAAGGACTAAGGGTTCAGCACCAGTCCAAGCTCAAAGTCCTGAAAGCTCACTGTAGAGTTGCAGGTGTAGTTTGCATTGAAAGGCTGAAGAAACTAGAGGCCCATGTCCAAAGTCAGTGCAGAAGACTCAGGCTCTCCCCAAATGGGCATGCTTGCTTCTCCTTTCTCTTTTTATTCCACCCAGGATACAAGCCTACTGATTGGTGCCACCCATTTCTAGGGCAGGTCTTCTTTCCCAGTTTGCTGACCTACATGTCAATCATCCATAGACTTAACCATGACTGTACTTCGATAACTGCTAGGTGGTCCTTACTCAAGTCAAGCTGACATATCACAGTTAAAGGCTATAGTGGAACTCGCCCTTGTTGATGAGATCACCAGAGTAAAACTTATGATTGTGATTTTTCTTACATAATACACCATAACATAACTGTAATGCATGGCTTCTAATATTTATGGAAGGGAAAGTTACACAGCAGCTATCTGTGCAGTCTTAGAAGTATCAATTCCTATTTGTAAATCTCAGTTATCTTTATTGATATTAAGTTGTCTAAAATTGTTAAATACAAATTACATGACATGTATGATTTTTTCTTTTGTTCTGTAAACCTTGCAGACACTGTGAATGGATGTCAGCACCAAGTAATGCAAAAGTTGGTATGATTTCTTATACATTATAGCTGGGTGAAATATGCTCCTATAACGTAGGAGATTATAAAATATCTCTACAATAAAAATCGTAAAACACTGAAGAATGAAACTAAAGGAGGCACACAATGAACTGAAATGAAAATCCATGTGAATGGGTTGGAAGAATCAATATTTTCAAAATGTCCACGCTACTCAAAGCGATCTAGGGATTCAGTGCAGTTCAGAGGAACATTCCAATTACATTCTTTGCAGAAATAGAGAAAACCTTACTAAATTTTGTATGAAACCACAAAAGATCATGACTAGTCAAAGCAATCTTTAGCAGAAGAACAAAACGTGAGATATCTGACCACACAGCTTTCTTCAAAGCTCTAGGAAATAAAACAGCACAGTAGCTGCATAAAAGCTGAGAAGCTGACTAACGAGGCAGAATGGAGAACTAAGAAATACACCGACTCATCTTTAGTCAACCGATTTTCACCAACGTTCCATTAGAACAAGAATTAAATGGGAAAGCTGGATTTCCACGTGCAGAAAACTGACATGAGAACTCTTTCTCTTGGTGTGTATAAAAATCAACACAAATGTGTCAGAGACTTAAATGTAACACTTGAAACAATAAAAATACTAGAAGAGTATATAGGGGAATCACTTTTTGGCAGCAATATATGCAAGGAATTTTGGACTTATCTCAAAAGAATGGACATACTAGACAGATGGTAATATATCAAATTATATTTTCTGAACATCAAAGTTTCAGCAAAGTGAAGAAACAATCTATAGAAGGTAAGAAAATATTTACAAATTATTCTTTATACAAGAGCTTAATATTCAAAATACATAAGGAACTCCAGTAAATGAACAACCAAAAAAATCCTATTAAGAAATGAGTAAAAGATCTGAATGGAAGTACAGTGGAACCTCAATTGTCTAACTGAATTTATTCCAAATTCATGTTTGAGCACTGAACCTAGTTTCCCCATAAGAAATAATAAGAAGCTAAATAATTGGTTCTGTGGCTCACTAATTACACTCATAAATTAATTTTCCTCAGGATTTAATCAATTTCACAATGATTTCTTTAACTCTGTGCTTCTCACAGTTTTCTTCTTAGCTTTACTGCTGGTATCATTAACTCTTGTTTGAGTCATAGTTACAATATTTTATGCAAATTAAGTGCAAATAAAGCACAGTGAGGGATGTTTTCAACACACTAATACAAGCACTCTGTTATTTGGGTGAGAGCTGCACTCGTATATCAGCACCACCCCTTTGTGTCCACGGTGAGACAGGTACGTGACTCACTCTGGGCTCCCACAGGTTTTGGATTTTCAGTTGAAAACTGGATTTTCAGTTTGACTGCTGCACCAATATTGTTTGAACCTGGAGCCCTTTGTCTACCGATGTATCACTGTTGGTATTTCTCAAAATATGCTAAGTAAGTCCTTGATTTATGAACAGGTTCTGTTCTGAGAGAATTGTTTGCAAGTCACATTCATTCACAGGCTGAAAAGTTGAGTGTTATACAGTACACCCGTGAAAGTTCACAACTCAGATGTTCGTAAGTTGGGTACTACTGTTCAAATGACCAGTAAGCATAGAAAAATCACTAACATCTTAATCATCAGGGAAACACCGATCAAGCTATATTATTTCATCCAGCTAGACTGGTTATTATGAAAAAGACAAAGAATCTGGTGGGAATGCTGAGAAAGGTAAGTAGTTATGTATTGCTGTAGGAACATAAACTCATAAAATCATGAAAAATTGGGTATTGCTCAAATAATTAACAATAGAAATACTCCAGCATCCAACTGCCTCAGCACTGGAAACATACTAAGAAAAGAGATATGGCTCTATCAAAGACATATCTGCCCTTTCATGTTTATTGTAGCATTATTCATAAGAGCCAATATATGGAATCAAGTGAGATGTCTACTTATGGACAAATAAAGAAATCATGATATACATGCATAGTGAAATATTCTACATCCATGAAATGAATAAAATTCTGTCAATTACAGCAAAATGCTTGGGAATGGAGGAGAGTGTGTTAAGTGTAATAAGTCATGCATACAAATATAAATATTGTATGTCTTCTGTCCTATGTGGAAACTAAAAATTGTATGGGATATATTAGTCATAGAAATGAAGAATAGTAGTGGTCGCTAGTGGTCAGAACTGGGCAGAGAAAGGAGTGCTAGAGGAAGGCCAGATAAACACAAATACAACTAACCTGGATGAATATGTTCTAGCATTCGTATGCACTGTACGATGCCTATAGTTTACAAGATATATTAGGTACTCTGTATAAAACTAGCAGAAAGGAAGTGAAAGTTTCCCAAATAGAAAGAAACTGTGTAAGGATATGGAAATGATAATAACTCTTATTTGATCATTTCACATTGTATACATGTGCAAAATGATCACACTTTATCAAGAATTCTGTGCAATTATTATATGTCAGTGAATAAGTTTAGAATGAGGAGTTTCAGGAGTAACAAATATGAGCCAATGCCTAAGAATGCACATAAATACTAATGCACATAAATATCATACTCTTAAAGGTCTCAGCGTGGGGCTGGAGGTACAGCTCAGTGGGCTAAGTGCTTGCCGCTAAGCACTAGGGCCCTGAGTTCGATCCCCGGTCCTGGAAAAAAAAAAAAAAAAAAAAAAAAAGATCTCAGCAGATGTCAATGTGGTAAAGACACTGAAGATTCGGAGTGTTTATCCTCGGATTATTTTTGAATGACATAAAATATTCTTTCCTTCCCATTCTCCAATAGAGAACACTTCTTATTATAAAAGTTATTTGTCATGAATGTTCAAAAAATGTAATCTCAAATGTTGGAGCATCCCTTCCTTAGCTCCAAAGTGAGTATGTCATGCCTTTTCTCTGGCCCCTACAATATATGAAGAGGTGGAAGCCAATATGTTCAGAGTTTTATTTTCTTGCAATAGTACTTTATAGATTTCGGTTCCAGTTTCCCAGTCAATTATTAAAGCATAAGGATTGGTTTTAAAATACAAAATTATTTAAATATCAACGAAAAGTGTCAAACACAAATTCTTCACTTCATAGTGCACTTTACAGTAAGCCTGTTTAACATCAAGATTGGAAGAAAAGCAAAGGGATAAATAAACTAACAGCAAAACCCATGGGGGAGATATTTACATGTTCCCCATTGCTTAGAAGGTAAAATTCAGGTACCTGCTTTGATACGATTCAACCAAGTTTCCCTTTCTTAGCTAATTCTATATTCATTTTTATCCAGCAAAGTCTTATTACTCTTGTTCCTTCACAGTCACTCATTCTGTCTCTTTTAGTGATTTTTCTGTCTTACTTAGCACGGCTTCTTGGTCCCTGTTGCTTCCTCATGGAAAGAAATCCTGCTCATCTCTACTGAGATCCGGAATCTCCTACATCACTCTCAGGCTTTAAATCATAAGTGCTCCTCAAAAGTGTCTCATGTTTGAAAGGTGACTGGATGACAGAGGTACTGCACTCCTAAGAGGATTCCTCCATTCATTAGTTTAGTAGTTGAATGTGCTGTTTGAAAGTGGGACTTGGGCTGGAGGTGGGTCGCTAAGGATGTGTCCTAGACGGTGCACCCTTGCCCCTGGAGAGTCTCCAGGTCCCTGCTGCCTGGCTGCCATGGATTGAGCACTATTTTCCCCACCAGGACCTTCCACTGTGACATTTCTACCTTGGATCCATATGGCCATAGACTGAAGCCATGCACCAAATTGAACTCTTCTCCTTTACTGTGGCTGTTGGGTATTTTGTCTCAATGACAGGAAAGCGAGGGGGACAAACACACTGCTTAATGGTAGGACAGAAGCTGAGAACTACTGTACCAACAAGACTTAACTATTTATTCCAGGAATATTTGATGCCAATGCCCAGCATCACTAATTGCATTAGAGTAACCCCTGCACATCAGTTTATTTGAACAAACAATTTGCTCATTTGGGCAAATACTTCTCATAAGACAAGATTGCTTAATGGGACAAATAGCACCTTGGTCAAACACACACTTTTGTTACCAAGACATGTTTCAAGACCTTCTCTGTGCTCTGTCATCCAATGCTAAGCAATCATGTCACATTTTTTACCAAATTCCAAGTGATTACCTGCCTTTGACAGGCAGGAGTTAAGCTACTAATGATTAGCCTCCAAACCTTGCAAATATACTTGACTAATTTCTTCTTGTGAGAAATCACTGAAGCTCTGTCAAGGTGCCTTTCCTTCAGTGAGTTTCATAAACTGCTTTGTTTATTTAAAATATTATGGTATTTGTCTTTTGTTGTTGTTGTTGCTCATTTTACAGCCAAGGATGTTATAATACAATAGAATTATTTCAGAGACAAACAAGAAGAGTTGGAAAGTGTAGCTTAGTGTTGGAGCATGTGAGCCCCTGGGTTTACTTCCAGTACTATAAAAAAATAGAGGTGAGCCATAGAAAACCCTTCTGCAAATCAAAACAGAAAGTTTTTGAGCTTATGTAACATTCCACAGAAAGTCATACAGCCCAGGATTAAAAGAGCGTTTTAGACATGATTTTATGTTCTCTCCTCTTTTCTCCCCTGATGACTCCTGGAGCTTAACTCTGCGGAGAGAGGTCCGACAACAGTGGAGAATCCACACCTCAAAGTTACACCACCTGAAAGGCAGGAAAACATGAACATCTTATTAACTGCAATTCTCTTTACTCTTCATCTTTGACGATAGTTGTTATACACATGCTCCCCCACACACACCTTTTATGCACTGGTGAGAACTCTTACTTTGTAAATATTTTCAAGGAAAAATACAAGCTTTCTTTTTATCATGCGTGTTATTCAGTTTAATTTCCAGGAAAAAACTTGCTCTTTGTCTGACTGGGTGTTCTTCCTTTTCCCTAAACCTATTAAATAAAAAAAGGAAATTTACATTATGCAGTAGAGAACCAGGAATCTGAATTTTGTACAATCAACAATGAAAGAATGTTGGGAAGCCTTAAATATCTCACCTTTGGAAAGTTTATGTTTAGGGTTTTAGCTTTCACTTGGATTTTCTCTTTGTTTGCTTTTCCAGGGAACACTGGTTTTTGTTAAGTCTTCACACAACACAGCATACTGTGTCATGGAGAACTGGTACTCCAGATTTCCCACGGGGGTTTAAAGCATTTTGTCATTTTAATGCTAAGCCTCTCGCTTTGAAAGTTGATTGAAACAATGAAAAGTAAGTTATCTGCAAATAATGACAGTAGCAGGAGAGTGAGAATGAGATCATTTCACCCTCCATCTGCGCGTTTTACAGTGGCCAGAGGGAAGACATTGCTTACTCACTTTAGAGCTGAGGAAGGGTCATTTGAAAGTTTGCTGTAACATTAGCCTATGACATTGCTAAGATTTATGACAAAACAACTCATAATGATTAATATCCTATTTTTCAGATCCTGAGAAAATCCACCAAGAACACAAATGTTATTAGACTAATCATTAATTTCACATTTACATTTATCCATGTCTAGCACTGATTTAGACACTGTACAGATATATGAGCTTAGACAAATTGGTTGGTGCAATTGTCACTCAGTTCCTCTAAGATGATAATGCTTCATAAGTGTGCTGTAAAAATTCATTGAGAGAGAAAAACAAGAGTTTGCCATAAAACTCAAAAGTGTTAAACATTGTCCCTCTCCTCTGCCCTGGGAAAAACAAAACTAAACTATAGCATTGTCCCTCCTTATCCAAGTGAGAGTGGTTATCTACTAATTAATGAAATAATAATAATTATAATTATTATTATTATAACAAAACAAAGGCTGGTGAAGATATGGCCTCTGACCTATTGATGGGAATGTAAATTGATGCAGATATTAGTGAAAACAATTAAGATTGTTTTCAAAGTGCTGAAATCAGTACTACCATAGATCCAGCAGTCTAATCTCACTGCTGGGTGTATGTACACAAAGGACATGAAATCAGGGTGTTGATAAGCGATCTGCATTCATGTTTATTAAAGTAGAATCTATAATAACCAGGATCCAGAATCAACTTTAATATCCAGCAACAGGCTAATGGATAAAGAAATGTGATCAATCCCCATGTGATTGTTTGATTAGAGGAAGAAAATCTGGTGTTCTGTGACAGAGTGGAGTGGGTACAATTTAAAAGAATGCCGTAGGTATATACTTTTGTTTGAGCAGAGGAAGTTGAATTTACTCTCCCTAAAGACATGATAAAATTTTAAGGTGTTACACACCTTTACCCTTAGTTGATTGCTAAATAATGTGTACAGTAATCAAAGCTTCACATTGTAACTACAGGATATGTAAATATATAATGTGAAAATCAAAACATTTTTAAAAAATCAACCAATCATCTTGTGGAGAATTGAGACACAATTCTAAGTAGTCTGACTTCCAAACCTTCTGAACACTGGCATGAGCTCTTCAATTTGCTTCTCCAGCAAATGTGTTCCTGGGCTCTGAATGGAAAGCAAAGCATAAAGGAAGTTCAAAATTTGCAATTAGTTCTACCAGAGCAATTTGCCCTTCAATCAAAGGAAGAAAGGATTGTAATATCACATTTGTTTCCTCAGCAGAGAAAACCCTCTAGCAAATCACTGCAAGAAAATGACTAAGGCACCAGAAGTTAGTAGAAGGAGCTTGGTGGGCTCAGGTGGGAGAAAAACAGTGAACCGAGTTAGGAGACACAGGCTCTACTCCTGTCCCTAGATACTTAATGATGCAGCATGAACTCTTGCTCAATTTCGTTACTTGTATGTGGAAAATTTTCATGGTTGTGGTGCAAAATTCAGGAGACAATGCTGAAATAATACTTCAAAAATTCTAAAAATTGTATGAATGCAACTTTTAGTAATTATGTAACATTCCTCTGGATCAAATAAAAAAATAAGTGATAACAAAGTGCAGCAGCAGGCACATTGCCAGCTGGTCCCCGAGCAGTTTATAGCAGAAGCTTTCCATTACTGGACAGCGGGGAACTAACCCGTGATTAGTATCAGTGTCCCTGGAAAGTCTGATGGGATGTTTCTAAATGCTTAATGCACAATGCCACAACAATGGAACGCATCAAACAAGAAGGAAGACCTCTTATGCTTTCTTCCTGGAATTCTGCAGAGTATTCAAAACTTACTCTACATTTCAGTTTCTCCAGATATTCTCATTTATTCATAAATAAGTTTTCATTGTGCACATATATATATATATATAGAGAGAGAGAGAGAGAGAGTGCACCTATATATATATATATATATATATATATATATACTAGGATATTGCTATTTAGATTCTTGTGCTAGGGGTCATGTTAAGCACTTAACACCTTGAAGTTATTATCTCACTTAGTCCTTTAAAAAACTTGTAAGGTTAGTGCTGACATACTCTTTAGTATATTCAGAAATTGAGAGATAAGATCATTTGTGTACAGTAGATTCTAGGTACCTTTTAGCAATAAGGAAATTCAAATCAATGTCTGCAACATTCCAGAAGTTGTGCCCTCAAGCACAATACTAAACTAATGCTCAAACTTTTGAAAATCTTTCTTCAGCTTAGTTAAATTCCACAAAGTTCATTAAAACAGATAGAAACTGAAATACAGTTATTTCAATCTTTACAATGAACTTGCTTCAACCAGCAATTTAACGAACAAGGTGGGAATAACAGCAGTCTCGAGTGGGATCTTCTCATCCCACAGGATTTAGACATTTTTATTTTGCGTTAACTCCTGAGCAAGAAGAATTTAAACACTCTTGTTTTATGTCCCAAAGCTTTGAAGTTACACAACAAATGTTCACAATGTTTTTTCTGCTCTTCAAGACAGGAAAACAGGCTCTATTTGGTCGTACAGATAGTTCTTCCAATCCGACCTAAACCACTGCACAATATGTCTATACTTTAGAGTTTCCAAACAATATAATTTCTGGTACTCCCCATCATATGGAATAGAGTGCCTGGTCATGACAGAGAGCTCTGAGTGATAAAGGATTGAAAGAAAATGAAAAATAGAAGTAAATGATAAAGAGAATAAATCTCGGTTTCTACAACTTTATCATTGATAATACTGTTGTACTCAGATATTAAAATAGAAACACCATAATCACTTTTAGTTTAATGTATTTAAGTCAAAAAAAGTATAAGTTGCATAGGCAAAGATTTTGTAGGTGGAGCATGCCAAATCTGAAAACCCCAAGTTCAGCACGCTCCCAAATCTGAGCTCTCTGGCAGTGCCACAGTGCAAAATTCTGCACCTGACCCCAAGGAATGGGTTGCTGCCAACATACAGTGCATTATGAATACTGACTAAAATTTCTTTTAGTGTATCCATAGACAGTGTATATAAAACATGAATGAACTGTGTGCATGGTTGAGTCCTATCTCTAAGTCATCTTATTATGTCTATGCAAACATTCCAAAATCCCAAATCTCTGAAATCCAAAACACTGCTAGTCCCAAACATTTCAGACAAGGCATACTTAAATTTTATTACATGTTTAGGTCCACATTGAAAGAAAACCTACAAATCACTTTAAGAATATGAATGTCTATAAATCATAAACTTGGTTCCTTACAATTTTTCTCAAAGATTAATATTACATGGGAAAAGAATTTGTACCTTAGAGCAAAAAATAGTGTTGGAGGTCTAGGAGTGTTTCCCATTGAGATCAACATATCACAGAGGCAGGCAGCTAAGTCACAGTGTGGCTTTTCCATTTTTCTGACAACCTTTCTGTCACAGCAAAGAATCTAAGACAGTATAGACACGGTATAGTTTTTGTATCCCAGAGGCAAGTAAATGCAATGAGTTGCTGCCAAAGTTGTAAATACAAGCAGCTGTGATACAGGAAGAACTAAGCTGCCTCAAGGAGTAAATCACAAGAATACTAAGGATGGTGAGGCCAGGCTCCATTCTTGAAGGGTCTACAGCAGGTAATCACTGGAATGAATGTCGTTGACTGCCATGGTTAAGGGATCCTCTGCATCTGGACCTGGGCTCTTTGCTAGCACTGAAGGTAAAGCAGTACAACTACAGCAGGTTACATACGACCCTCCAAGAGAGGATCAGAGTAAGCCTAACTGGGATGGCCAGGTTTCGTGAGCTTGTAATAGGAAACCCCAGAGACCATTCCAGCAAATTCGTTGGGTTGACGAGTTGGCAGGCTGATGCAGACATCCCTGGGATAACTTATATGTGTTCTTATATTACATATATCTCAATAGCCTTAAAATGTGTGTATGCTTTGTCAACACAACTTCAATCCCAGGATCTCATTTTCAAAATTATGTTTAAAGAAATCTAAGTAAATATGGTTGATAGTGACAGTATTATTCATAAGAGCAAAATTTAGAACTGTTGTGATTCCTGTATGAGAAACTGATTAAATATATTATCCCAAGGCAATAAAGGAAATACTGTTCAGTTATGTTAATCACTATCTGTTATGACCCTTAGACATTTGTGAGTCACAGGCCATTTTTATTATGGGATGAACAACTTACACACTTCTGTAATGAACATGAGCTAAGTTAAATTTATCCTCAGTTTGATGAAACTAAGCATATATAATATGTACCTAAAGGTCAGTGATAATGAATATTGAATTATAAAACATCCAGACTATATTAAATGCAAATAATCAGAATACACAATCTATGCAGCATTAAGTATTCATGATCATACATGAGCATTGTATTTGTACGGTTCTTTAAAAACATATTCAAAAGCATGCATCTTTTTTACCATTGAAGGACACAAACTGCATTTTAATATTTGACTTATTTCCTCAGAAGGTCAGTTGAAAATGTACTGACACTAACAAAATGTATTCAATTATCTTATAATTATACAAAAATTTTATTACTTTAACTAAAGGGCACATATTTCAAGAGAAATATCTTTTATATAAAGCAACCATAGTTTTCAGTCTGGTGGTTTTCTAGGCATGATTTAAAGTGGTTAGATATGGGGTATTTGTTCAAATGACCTGAGCAAAAGGGTGACTTCTGGGCAGAGGCATGAATGACCCACGGAACCTGTCCTGCAGCAATGACTCAGATATTACCTGGGACTCTCCTTTTGCACACCATCCTCACTCAGAGGGCTCAAATTCTAGGCCAGAAGTGAAAGGCTGAGAATACTGAGTCTCCAGCTGCCCTGACCTTATGCTAATTTAGCATGGAAATTTCTTGCCTGAGCAGGTGACATGAGAACACCAGGAACTACTACCTTTTCCAATCCCCTTGTTTAAGAAATGGGCTTTCTACTAAGAAGCTAACTCTCCTTTTCCCACTCTCCTGGTGAAGAGATATTGCCCAAGGGGGAGAAGATCAAAAGAAAAGAGGGCTCTAGGACACTCAAAGGGAAATGAGTGTTTGGAGAAAACTGTGAGGAATTTGAAGCCTACAGGCATTTCGAGAAATAATCATTCTTGTAGTAAGAAATTTAGAGGATGCTGGAAGTCCAGTGAAAGTAAGGGGCTAAATTGTGGGCCAGTTACCATTTCAGACATAATGATGGAAAGAGGCTGCTGAAAAGAACATTCTAAGCATCAGAAAGACCTCAAATATTAACCGCAAAAACTATCTCTGAAAAGGGGTGTGAAATTAATTGGAGTAGACAATGGGGCAATTTGAGCACTTAGGCGTTGTTGCAAAAACTATCTCTGAAAAGGGGTGTGAAATTAATTGGAGTAGACAATGGGGCAATTTAAGCACTTAGGCGTTGTTCAAAACTCTGAGCAATATGCCTGTAATTACTTGAACCTAAGGGGTGGATGTGATACTAACAGAAGCAGATTGGTAGAGACTAGGTAGGAATACTGAGAAAAAGAACAACATTGATACTCCTGTAATGAGGCAGCCTGAGCACAGATCCTACAGTGCGCTCTCTCAGGAGTGAAGCTGAGGGCTACAGACTGTGAGGGATGTAGATTTTATTAAGAGAGCCCAATCAAAACATCAACAAGTAAACCAACACACAAAAGCAGCAAGCTCTATGTGTATCAGGTTTGCAAATATGTTATCTAAAATGTCCACTTTAAGCAAAAATTATAAGACAAGAACAGGCAATGGAAACGTCCCATGAGAGGGTCCAGATGTCAGCTTAGCAGGCAGTGATTTTAAAGATTACATTACATATTCAAAGAAATAAAGACAGAATGTTAAACCATTGCTATGGTTCTCTGAGTGTTTCCCAAAGGTTAAAAGAGTACTCCTCTGGGTGGCCTTATTGGGTGCAGTGGATCTTTGAGATACGGGGCCTAAAGAAAGGCTCTTATGTGCTTTGGGGTGCACCTCTGAATGAGATTGTGGGCCCATGAACTCCTCTCCTTCTGTTTTGCTTCCTGATCATAAGATGAGAAATTTGGTCTACCATGTGTTCCCCATGATTGCCACCAAGCATGCTAATTGCAGGTCCAAAGAAATAGGTCCATCTGAACTTAGATTGGAGCCTTCAAAACTGCAAGCCAAAAATGTTTTCTGTTTATATTGTAATATGTTGGGTACTTCACTCTACTGAGGCAAAGCTAGCTAACACAACTCTGGTTATAAAATTTTCTCAAAAGGGCATCTTTGTAGACAATCAAGGGATAAGATCACACCTAATGCTCAGTGATGGAATGAGTATGGAGATAGACTGTCTTGCTTTTTCTCTTCAACATGGAAGTTCTAGGCAAGACGGTTCAACAAGAAAATGAGATAAAAATGATTGAAAAATAAATACACAGAACTGTTTTCAGATGACATGATTTTGCACATAGAAATTGCAAAGGCAATCTGTAAGGAATATTTTTAGAATAATGACTACAACACAGTTGTAGGATACAAGATTAATATACAAAAATTAATCATGTGTATACACAAGCAACAATCAATCTGAAACAGCTCCACATAGAACACTCAAAGAACAAAATACTTGACAAAGCCAGTGAAAAATTATAAGCTGCAAACTATTAAAAGGTTGTTGAAAGAAATATAAGAATTGAGTAAACGGAAGCATTTCTATCATCCTGGATTGGAAGACACAGTTATAAGTGTGCTCAGAAAATATGATTAATTTTTATATTTAAAATGATTTATTTTAGTAAAAGACACATTGCATTAATTGCCATAAAAATATTCCCACTCACTTTGAGCACATTAATCCCATCATTTGTGCCATTTTTATAGCAGTTCTGTGAGTTTTTTTCATGAGCCTCATTAGTTTTGAGGCCATAGCTGCCTCTGTATCCTATATTTATATCAAAATGTTTACCATTTATATTCATTTTGACTTTGTGGAAAAGCCAGGAGTTATATGGCAGGTCCAGTGAATAAAATGAATGAGGACACATCGCATTGTTACTATTTGACAGAAATTGACATATATATTTGACCTGTGAGGGGTACTCAGAAAATATGGCAAATGCTCAAACAGAAATATAGTAAAAGACACATTTCCATAAAGCCTTCTCAAACCACTTCTCTGTGGTTTAAAACACTTACTTCATTATTCTTGGCAATATATCTTTTACTGTAGTTGGTATTTTTTAAATTTAAAGTGGCAGTATTCTTCAGATTCATCAACAGATTCAATAAAACCATTATCAAAAATCCAGCTGAATCTTTTTATGAAAATTCACAAAGTCATATCAAAATTTTTATGGAAATACAAATTTGGTAGAAACTTCCTACAATAGCTTAGGAATTTTGACAAAGAAAAAAATTAAAGTACTCAGAAAACCTGAACATAAAGTTGAGATAAAGTATCATAATCAGAGTGGTATTAGCATAAGAAAAATCCTAATTGTGATCAATCAATTTTGGCAAATATAGAAAATAATTTAATGAAAAATCAATAATCTCTTGACCAAATAGTGGTAGAGTATTGGATTTTTATATGAAAAAGCACGACATGAGACTTCTACCTCACAACATACACAAACATTATCTCTGCATAAATTAAAGACGCTAAAGCTCAGCTTATAAAACCCTTAGGGGAAATAGAAGAATAAATATTCATAACCCCGGGTTTCACAGTTCAGTCTTAAATGTATTACCAAAATCATACTTAACAAAAGAAGAAAGTTGACAAATAGGATCTCAATAAAATTTAAAAGTATGTGCTTCACAAGATGCCATTAATAAGGGGCATTACTCACTTTCTTCCTTGCTGTGACCTGTACCCAGTGCACACAATTTAGAGGGGAAATTTATTTTAGCTCGCAATCTGTGGTGGTTCAATCCCATAGTTGGCTGGCCTCAAGGCAGGACAGCTTGGCAGCAGCATCCAAGGGAAGAAGCTGCTCCGGGCATGGAAACTGGAAGCAGAGAGAGGGAAGGGAGAATCTGGAAGGGAGAGGCACCCCTCCAGACCACGCCCCCGAAGGTCTACCTCCTTCACCAGGCTCCTCCTCCCAGCTTTACCGTCAGCTACGGCTCGTCAGTGGGCCAAAATGCATCACACACTTAGCCTCCAGTCACCTCCCAGAAGACCCGCCTATGAGTCCTGGCAAGGACGCCTAGACAAAAATCATACGTGAAGCCACAACATGACCTAAAGACAGGGAGACATCTGAAAATATAATAAATAATAACATAAAAAAGGAGATGCTACGAAACAAGGTGGTAGATTTATGGGAAAAGGGACAGGAGAAGTGGGAAGAGAAATTGCGGGTGGAAAGGGACTTAAAATGGTAAGGACGTGTTCTCGAAAGTGATTATAACTATTTTGCATTAAATACATTCCAAGAAAGAGGATGGGAGACAATATTATCAAATTCTACATCTGATACAATTGTGTGTACAATATGTGGAGAGTTTCTATTACTCATAAGAAATCATAGTGCAATTTTAAAAGCATGTCTTAGACTGTTTTCTGTTCCTATAACAGAATAGCAGAGGTTAGGTAACTTGTAAAGGAAATAAATTGAATTCTTATAGCTCTGAAGGCTGGGAAGGCCAAGGTTGAAGAATACTATTCATACAGTGAAGACCTTCTTATGTCTAAGGCTAAATCGAAAGAGCAGATGAAATGTCATATGAGAGCAAGAAGTGAACAAACTTACTTTTATAAAAACTCCCGTCTCCTGATAGCTGTTTTGCTCTTGTGGTGATAATGTCAATCCATTTGTAAGAGCAGAGCCCTTGTGATGTGATAAATTCTTACGAAACTCCACTTCTCAGCACTGTTGCATTGAGGTCAGGTTTCCTGCACATGAACTTGGACAGACACTTTCAAACCATAACAAAAGCAGAAGTGAGCTCACATGCTTACTCACCAAGGTGGAAGGTGAGTAAACCCTGGTGAACATAATACACACTCCCAAGATAAAAACAAATGCTCTCTATGCACATAGTTATTATTGTCAGACACTAGAGAACTACAAATCAGTATGACAGTGAGAACATTCACCACCCACTAGGATGGCTGTAGTTGGCAAAGGCTAGCATGAACCTGTTACTGAAACAGCATAGCAACATTGGACACGGACACGGTTGTTCGCACTGTGACACTGCAATCAGTGGACAGTAGAAGGAAAGGCCACCTCCAGTCTCACAGCAGGACAGAACAACTTCTCCCATCACTAACTTGAGGGAAACTATGATTAGCTGAGGTGAAGTACATCTCTATGAACTTGCTGGCAGAGGATTTGGGAAAATATAAAAGTCTCCTCCATTTAATAAACATAGGCAAGCTCAGCCATTTGCCAGCACATGAAAGACAGGAACTTTTTCATGAAAGCCTTTCACTTCTTTAATGGTAAAGAATACCTTGGAGGATATGGACAGCTATGCCTATGCTGGGCTGCCAAAGATGAAAAGGGTCCACCCTCCTGTGGATGCAGAAGCACTTTCATTTAAAATGAAATATGCAGGCAAACAGAAATTTATTAAAATTTTGTAGAATACTGTAATCCTAAAACCTGGTCAGGTGGGGCATTTCTCCCTTTTTTAACTCATCAATACTGATAAGTATGTTAAGAAATGGAATACATTTGTTTCACCAATAGCAAAACCACTACAATAAATTTTTAAATGATAATTTTCAATCCTGAGTTTTATAATTCTCAACTGTCCAAACTATTGATTAAAATCACCCAACGGGAATAGCACATTCTTTGATAGGTTTTAAATTGAGGACTTATAGGACCTTACAAATGATTGTCCTTTCACCTGTGCATTTGTAGAAACTTCATATATTGTCATATTTGTCCTTCCAAGTGTAATTACATGCTCACAAATCTCCGTGGACAGGCGGTCTATTTCTAACGACAGTTTGCAGCTCACGTTAACAAGCACTCAACCAAAGCTCTTTCAACGTCTTCTTTCAGGGGCTGGGGATATAGCTCAGTGGAATAAGTGCTTGCCTAGCAAGTGCAGGGTCCTGAGTTTGATCCCCAGTACCGCAAAAAAAAAAAAAAAAAAAAAAAAAAAGAGATACCAGATCAACGTCTTCTTTCATCCAAATAACTGAGGAAGCTTTAAGCACCCTGTTGTCCAACGACTTGGTGAAATTAATGATCCAAATGAAAGTTGTTTTTTTTTATTTATTTCTAGAAGCAAAGGCGAAACACCAAAAGCTGATACAAATGATGTCAAGATTTGTAGGAGCAAGGCTGTAGTAGCAATGCATTTTTAAAAAGTCAGTAAATTGACGTTATTTCAAAGTTCTGTGCTTCATTAAAAAGAGCAATATTATATTAGTCAAAGTAGTAGTTCTGGATTCGAAATATGAATTGTATGCCAAGTGTGATGGTAATGTATATATTGAAGGTACAGGCCACATTGTAATTTCTTTTATCAGATAAGATTTGGAGGTCAGGCTAAAAGCACAGGAAGTACAATTTAAGAAACATGGGTTCATAGCTAAACACTAACTAGGTGCTTGATCTTAGAAACCATTAACAGAGACAAACAGTTACATTACACCAGAGTGTATTAAAACCATGAAGCAATCTTCTGCCCAAACCAAAAAGATTACAAAAAATTAATCTATAACTACTTTCCAGGCACATGGAGCTATGAATTTAAAATTTTTATAATTTAAAAAAATGTAATTCCCTCCCAGAGGTCCCTTCCTCTGAGTTACTCTGTTAGTAACTCATCCAGCAAATATTCACTGAGCACCTCCTCTGTGCCACGCACTCAGAGTATTCATAGGCATGTAACAGCATACTGAGACTGGTGGGAAAGGACCGTACTTTAAATCAAGTCACTCGTGTGGCCAGAGAGGGGAATTGTTGAGGGCACATGAGAATCAATCTCTCTCTCTTACACACACGCCAAATATGCGAGGTCTTCCATTCTGCTTAAGTTTTGAACTTATAGAGGAGAGCCCACTTTAGTGTTTGAGTTTATACTAATTCAACAGATTACTTTTAGTAAGCAATTTTCTGTATGATCATCATACTCCTTTGTTGATATGAAGAGTTTAAAATTACATAAAAATATATCACTTACAGCAATCAAAGTGAATAAGCTCACCTAGTAAAGGAAACTAAAAGGACATATAAATGTGAAAAATAAGATAAAAATCAAAAGTACTGAATTTCTTAAAATTAGAAATAGGAAGACATTACACATTAGTATCAATAGATATATTTAAGTAATAATTATAGAAATAAAAGTAAACATAATTAAGTTAATAGAATATGCATAAAAGAATGAGGCGTTATGGTGGTGCTTGCGTATTACCCCCAGATGCCCCGAAAGATAAAGCAGGAAGATCACTGCAGCTTAAAAGACCAAGACCAGTCTAGGCAACAGAGGCAGATCTTGTATCAAAACAAAGACAAAAATGGTACCTGACTGAACAAAGACAGATAAATTGAGTATCCAGCTAAAATACTAGGGATAAAGTGTTAAAAGCTGAAGAGATAATTTACTTAAGTGAAACAAAGTACAAATATGGCCTAGAGAAAACAATAGACATAACCGAAATCAAAATCCTACCTTTTATTAGCAAAATAAACTACTAACTGACATAAAGAGAAAAAGAAGCACACACATAAAATAAGACCTGAGAAGGGAAATCTTACCATTGAAACAAGACATCTTTTAAAAATTCAGTAAAACATTACTACTTTTGAATTTTAAAGTTCATTAAATCATTATTTTCTACTACGCTGTCATAGTAGAAAAGCAAGCGTAAGCATGCCTGTTTCAGTGAAGGCATGAAGGGTAGAAGAAGGAATGCACACAAAGCCTAGATAGGGTCACAGGGGAAGTCCAGCCTGTGTTTTAAAATCCCTCCAGAGCCTGAAAAATAGAGCAAATTTTATTTTTAAAATGTTTTTCATGTTGGTATACTTTGTGATATGTAATAATTACATTCTTCTCAGGAAATAGGTACATCTTCCTATTTCATCACGATCATCTTTTCTCCACCTTCTCCTACCTGCCTTTCTCTAGTCCCCAAGTCCTCTTTTCATCTCTGCAAATTATATTTCCCAATTTTTGACTGTCTTCTTTTTTTTTTTGAAAAAAGTATTTCTATTTTGGGTTTCTTATACAGGAGAAACCAAATACTGGAAATGATTTTATTTAAAGACATTGAATGTTAATGGTGAATACAATAGGAACCAGTAGAAAACATTTTAGTAGCCTGAAATTATTTATGATTTTAAAAATACAGTGTGGTTCCTCTGCAGTAAACTGGATACAGCATGTGAAAGTTGTGATGGGTAGAGAGCAGCAAGGAGCCCAGGAGTGGCAACTTCTGTTAATTCCTGAAGTCATGACCCAATGCGTGAGGCATTCCACATTCCAGAGAAGAGGAAGCAGTTGACTGTTCTAGAAACAACCTTTAAAAAGCTTTCAGCTTATTTCCAAGTCATAGGTTCATAGCTACCAAAAACTCTTCCAGAAGTTAGTTAATTATTGTAAACTCTTTCATTATCATTTTATCATATAAAAGTAATATTGCATGAGCCTTTGATAAACCATTTCAACTCAATGTATAATCATCAGAGTTTCCCTAGAGACAAGCCATCAGAATCATGTTAAAGAAAAACTGACTCTTTGCCTCCATGTTTTTAAGTGTTACTATAGTCAATTACATTTTATTGATTTACATTTCAGGGACACATTGCATGACTAAAAGTTAATTCGATGTTGGCTCTCCGTTACAGAAATATTGAGGGAGAATTAGAAGTTGAAGTATTCCCCTGGGAGTGGTGACTATTCTTGCAATCATAAATAGTATAGTTTTCATACAAGGCTGTGAAAGTTGCATAGAATGTACGCAAAAGCACATGTCAGGCCTCGTTTATGTTGCCGCTAGAAACTGGGAACATAAGCCTGAAATAACGGGTTCAGAAGAAAAACTTTGAGTGACTGGGCTGGAGAGAAGTAACTTTAGATTGGATGAGTGGGCCTCAGACTGAGCCCCATAAAGAGAGGGATTTCTCCAAAAGAACTTTCTAAGTAAACTCTGAGCCAACAACATAAATTTTAACTCATCAGTAGTTGCTCAGAATTTTTAATTTAAAAAATTGTGGGCTATTTGGAATCAATCAAGTCAGAGCTTTCAGCACAAATACAGAAAATGAGATTTCACTGTGCCCTGAATCCTATTTTTTTTTTTCCAGAAAAAAATTTTCCCCTTGAAATCTTGTAAGGGAAACTATGTAGGAAATTGACAATATTTTCAGTCACAGTTCTGGTGAAGTTAAGGAAACATTTCTCATAGCTGCTTCTTGTGCTGCTAGGAGGAATAGCTTCTTATCTTCCCTTACTAACATCAGCGCCTTAGATAGTCACCCAATATACCAGTCAGTAGTTATTCCGCCTTCTCTTTCTGGAAGAAGTACATGGTGCTATGAATGTGAGAGCAACTTAAGACATGTAAATTGCCACACAGGTGTTAATTATGAGTATGTTTTCATCTACATACTTGAATGTCAAATGATTTCCCTCCATAGGTGATTTATAGCAGTTTGCACTCACGTCCCCCTCCGAAGACAAGACGCAATTTCCAAAATGGTAAAGACTGGAGCAAACCTCTGCGCACTGACACCCTCCCTCCAGCCCTAGCCGTACCTGTCCTATGGTACAGGCAGAGGATGGCTCACAAAGGCAACGTCTCTGTTTGTAAGTAAGGTTCCAGTGATTTAGCAGTATTTATGAAGTAAATTGACTCAACGCGTCTACACTGTGTGGATATAGCACACACTTAGTAGAAGAGCCACTCCAAAATAAAATACTGGAGGAACTAACTGAAATTCATGGTTAGGTTCAAAACCTTGTCACCATTTTTGTTTTCTAATCTGAAAACATGACTCATAAAGGAAACAGCTCTTTTATTTTGCCTTTGTTTGCTTGTCTGTTTTTCAAAAATGTTTATTTTGCTAAACTACTACAAGTGGAAGTGGAAGTGACAGTCTTTCGGATTTGCTCTGTGAAATATACAACTGGATGACAAGTTTGCCGATAGGGGAACTGAAGCTTGGAGAAGCTCAGCTACAGGGAGGTTTAGAGCACCGCAATGATCTTCCCAAGTCAGTACAAACTACATAATTATCACAAACTCTCACAGAACGTGAGGGCTATCAGGAGATACTAAAGAACATAGAAAAGCTTCCTGGTACCACCCCTCCCAAGAAACAAAAGGCTTGAGGGATATGAATCCAGATCTTGGGGTCCTGTGTAAGAAAAAGAATACAAAATCATGAAAATAAAATTAAGAGAGTCAAAAATTCATCTAGAGTAAAGAAATACGAAAACATAAAGGTTAGAGAAACCTAAAGTAGTCTGAGTTACTGCCTCACAACACTATGGAACATTTTTCATTCACCACTTGATGTTATACTCACTAATGGCTTTTAATGTGAGATGATGAGAAATGCTTACAGTAATTTACAATTGCTGCCCTCACCCTGTTGAGTTGCTTTTGGTCATGTTATATAAAAGTTTTGCAATTTTGTCACACTTGGGAATTATTCAATTTCTTTCACACATGAACTGATAGTTCAAAGTGGTATTGGGTACACTCCTCAGTGAACTGGCAGGCTTGGGGTGAGAGTGTCTGTAGAAATTATTGCTATACTGAGATGTATTCTAATAACAAATGCATATGATAAGTGTACCAGTTACATCTGTGAACCATGTGAATATACTAAAGAAAGTCTTAAGTGAATGTTCAATTCAATTTCTACTTTACTGTATCAAAAAATATTCATATCTGCTCCATGACCACTACATTGAAGAATTAACTTGGTATAGGAAAAGTTAGAGTGATCAGAGATAGCACGGTTGTCATGTTGCTTTAGATACACTTTCCAATACTGTTTGAAAATACATAACTTGCACAAATAAGTCACAAAATTCTCTAGAGCTTTGGGAAGGACAAGCAAAGAACCCCAGTGTTTGGTTTTCTTTAGTCTCAGAGTAAATTTGCTTCTAGAAAAAATGAGAGCCAGAGTAGATATGCGACATGAACTTCCACCTCTCAACCCCAAACGCAGTGCAGAAATCCCTGAGATTCAGACTGAGTAGTCCTGTATCCCCAGGGTGATTCTCCATCACTGCATTCAAAACGTGTCCGTGATAAGCAGCTGTGTGTCTGAATGACAGCCAGATGAGAAGCGACTGCATCCTTTGGCAAATCTACCTGCCCAGTGTTGTAGCCTAATGACAAATATCAGTCCAGGATCTCTACTCCATTTTCTTCTGATTATCTCCAGACCGGGTGCAAATCTCTGCACTTTCCCCAGTGTAATCCCATTTAGGTCCAATTACAAATGGATTTAGTCGAACAAAGTCTATTGTATGATAATGCTTGGTAATTTATTGCTTTTATAAACCAATTTAATCTATTTTATTCAGTTCAGTGGCTTCCCTGTGTGAACTGTTACATGGAATTAATGAAATTTCTTCCCTTTTACTTTACCTCAATTTAGTAAAGAGCAGGATAATGATATCAATATAATTGTCTGTGGATTCCACCTTAGATTCCCAGTCCCTTTTAATATTCACTATGCGATCCCATCCCTTGTATGTGGGAAGGACCTGTGAGTAGGATTTTCTACCTTACCGAGTCTGTGTTTTGTATCAGAAGTGGCTGAGTATTGTACATGCACTTTAAGGCTCCTAAATTTTAATGTAATCAAAAGGCACATTATACCAGATGGACTCAGCATGATGAGTACTTAAAAGAATGGTCTAGAAGTCAGAGATGGACGAAGTCAAGATAATACAAATTGTCTTAAGCTTTCCATCTTGCTGGCCCCAAAGAAGAAGCCTTTCTGATTGTAAATAAGCCACATCACAGATAATGGTAGGCAACTCCAGACACAAAAAGCTCAGCCCAAGAACCAGAAGAAGTAAAGCTGGGTGAACAAGAAGTAAGTAAACACTAAAGTTCAAATAAATGTCACACACAGCCTCAGCCAATATCTTGATTTCAGCCTGTGAAACTCAGAAAAAGCTCTATGCCCAGATTCTTGACCCACAGTTGGTATGCAATTGTAAATGTCTGTAATGATTTTTCCCATTCAATAATAGAAAACTGATATACTCCATTTGAAATAAACTAGTATGTTAGGAAATTAAACTCAACAAAAATAATACATATTTATTATCCATGACTTGTTTTGAAGCTTCTACTTGGGTAGAGCATCTTTTCCTACCTGTGAAACAGGAATATAAGGGAAGCATATTGTATGTCTGCAGTTTGGTAATCGTGCAACAGTTAAAAAGTTCAGAAAAATTTTAGGAGCAATTTAAAACTTTCAACTTTTATTTTACTAAGAAAGTTGATAATTATCTATTACCTTTAAGTTAGCATAAGACAATAGTTGGGAGACAAATTGTAATGGTCAGTTTTGGGTACCAGCTTTGGTAAGACACACTATACTGTAGTTCAATGAAATATTTGTTAAGGTTTTGCCATGAAGAACTTAAGCAATGGATGCTGTCTTGTACAACCTGGGTGCACTTCTGATGCTATTAGTGGAAAAGCCTTGATAACAGCACTACAATTTCCCTGGAAAAGAATAAATACTACCTGCATATAACATCTTCAGTTTATCCCAAAGGTATCCAGCCTGCTCTGCAGATGTTAGAGCTACCTTGAAAATTCTGTGCATGTGTACTTGCCAATACATCCTTTAATCCATACCCCCGTTGCTTCCACAAAGTTGGTAGAACCCTGAAGGATACAAGAATATAAACAACAAAATAGCGATGAGTTTAAGTGGTATGAGACACTACACCACAATTGTTTTATTCACCGCTCCATAAATTGCCAGTAGGGATGGGTTAGCCTCAACAGTATAATTTCATAACAGTGTTTGCTAATTTATTTTTATCAAATAAAGTATTGACCATCATCAGGATTCAAAACATGCTGCTGCCACATTGGTTGACTATGAAAAGTTGTATTATCTTCCTCATCCTATGTTATAGAGAAGAAAAGCAGAGATAAAATAAAGGAGGGGAAAATGGAAGAAAGCAGAGGGGAGATCCAGCTGCCTGTAAAGCTCGTAGTCTGAGTTACTCTCACCAAAACTTGGAAGGCTGCGTCAAGTGTGCATTTCACCCTGTGAGTCACTTTAATGATTGAAATGATTATTTTCTGTGCCTGAGCTTGGCAGAATTGCCAATAGAATTATAAAAGGCAATACCACTATCACTTTTAGAGAGTGTACATCTTGCTGACTGTTTATAGGGCACATATTATTTTGAAAAATCAGGATTGATGTTTGAAGAGTCTGCATCACTGAAGCAGTTTTATTCAGTGCAAAAATTTATTAAAGACATTATTTCTATATAAGGACCTTGTAGAGAACTTGGAAAAAGGAATATCACATTTAAAAGCATAACATCTTATTTATGCATTTCTATTCCTAGAATACTTTTGCTCCAGACTTGGGAACTAGATTTCCTGGTCAGTACTTTGGTAAAGGTTTTACTGTTACATGTGAATTTTTAAGCTGAGTAGAAATCCTCTCAGCCATACAAGCTTAGCTCCACCCCAGCAACATTTATTGACCATTTAGCAACTAGATAGTCAACTTGTAAAAAAGTAATTGCAATAGGTAAGTGAGTGTAATTCTTGGGACCCAAAATTTATGGCTTTCTAAGAATTCTCAGATAAACAAAAACAGTGGCAAAGAATCCATGTCAATGTTTGTTCACTAAAACTTGAAATTTCTTATACTATGTTAAGACAAACTTCAGGAGACTTTATCATGCCATTTTAAAAAGCTGCTCTTTTGGCACAAAGGTGATCACAGAAAACTTTCTCATCAATGTTCAGTGAAAGTGAGAAGATTTAATGATGACGCTTCCTGAGCTTTTGTGGGGTAGCTTAGAACAATAGAAATTTGCTCTCCCACATTTTTTGGATGTTGAAATTTCGAGAGGAAGATATTGGTAATTCCAGGCTCTCTCTGAGGGCTCCGGAGAACAACCTGTTCCCTTATCTTCTGCTGTTATGGTACTTTTTTGTGTGCCTCGGTTTGTAGTTACATCTTTTATGCCAAGTCCCTAGGCCATGGGACAGTACTGGTTCCCGGCCTGTTAGAAACTGGGCTCCTGCTGAGCGCAGGAGCCCAGCAAGCGGGGCTTCTTCTTGTGTTCAACTGCTTTGCGTCACTTTGCCACCTGTGCGCCACCTCCTGTCAGAACAGGAACATTACATTTTCATGGGAGCAAGAACTCCGCTGTGAACTGTGCATGGGAGGGATCTAAGCTGTGCGCCCTTTATGAGAACCTAATAATGGAGGGTCTGAAGTGGAGCTGGGCAGTGATGCTAACACTGGGGAGCTACTGTAAAGGGAGGTGAAACTTGGTTCATTGTCTTGCTGCTCACTTGTGCAGTTCTGTTTCCAAGCATGACGCAGACCAGAACTAGTGGCAAGAAAACAAGCTCAGGGCTCTCACTGATTCTACGTTATGCTGAGTTGCAGAAATACTTCATTATATATCATGACATAACACTAGTAGAGGTGCTCAATAAATACAATGCATTTGAATGACCCCAAAACCATCTCTTCACCTCCCCGCACCGATCCCTTGCACATTAAAAATTTGTCCTCTATAAAACCAGTCCCTGGTGCCATAAAGATTAGAGAACCACTGACACACTCCACCGCCCCCTGTTCTCTCTCTATCAGTCTTTGTATCTCTTCTCTCCGGTCATATTTTCTTATGTGCTTACCCTATTCCTGAGCTTCAACATCCTAAGCTTAATTTATATTTTAGTTTCAGCCAAAGAAGGTCCCTTTCACAAATGTTTGTAGATAAAAACTTCAATATACTTTGAAGAGACAGAATGTATCCGAGGACAAGGAGCATAGGCGAAAATATTAGTGGAAAATACCACGTGCAGACATTTCATCACCATCCTGATTTTCTGAGGCCAAAACCAGCATTCGCAACTTACAGATCTGACATCGGCAAACTACTGACCTTTTAAATGTAAAATGGGTTAGTTGGATTTTTCAAATGGACCCTGTGTCAGCTTTCCCTTGAGTTGACAAAATGCCTGAGAATAGCAACAGAAAGCCAGGATGATTTATTTTAGCTCAGAGGTTCAGAGGGTTCAGTTCAAGATCACTTAGCTCCACTGCTTCTAAGCCTCCAATAAGGCGGGACCATCATGGAGAACAGTAGAGTGGAGGAAGCTGCAGGTCTCCGGGCAACCGGGAAGCAGAAAGAGGAAAGAGTCTGGGACAAGATACAACCGTCTAGGTTATGCCTTCAGGGACCTATTCCGCCAGCTGTGGACAATCCACTCAGCTATGAACTCATCAGTAGGTTAATCTATGATAAGATCAGTGTCCTTTCAGTCTAACCACCTCTGCAAAGCCCTTAAGGTCTCCACCAAGTCTTAAACAGAGGGAGATTTTTGGAAGGATTTTGGATCTCAACACTAACACACTCCAAAGCCATAAGCATGCATTTCTTTCTTTTTTTTTTTTTTTTCGGTACTGGGGATCGAACTCAGGACCCTGCACTTGCTAGGCAAGCGCTTATTCCACTGAGCTATATCCCCAGCCTCCAAAGCCATAAGGAACTTTATCCAAGAATATATAAGAAAGTCATTTAATTTCTCTAAACATTTATCTGGTTTAATGGAAGGATCCAGTGAGAATTCTCAAAGCACAACCCTCCCACTGAAAACAACTGAAACAAATGGGAAAAAAATGTCTGACAGTACTGGACGTCAGCACAGGGAGGCTTGAGAAGAGGAAAGAACAAAGTCACAGACACTTTCCAAATTGTTAAAAAGGGCGGTGTGACCCAGTCATTTCACTTGATTATGGAAAGAAAGCCCATGTAGGCGTCACATGGCCATGCAGCCAGAATTTTTAAGCTTAGGTACTACATATGAAAGACAATTCTGTATATAAATGAAGCTTTAGAAACCTATGTAGCAGTGACTCAGAGGTATGGACCAAATATTCAACATTCACAGAGTGAAACTCTGCACGGCACGGGAAGGAGCAGCCCCTGGGAGGCTGTGAGCTGACAGTGAGCAGCACAGTGCTAATACCAGCCAAAGTGGAGGGGGTGGAAAGGCCTACTTTACTTGACGGACTTGTCTGCTTTTTTACTTTTTCAGTAAATTATATTACAGCAGTACATGCGTGCCCGTGTTCACAGCAGCGCAATTTGCAGTAGATCCTGGATACAGCGTACACCTCCATCAACAGATGAATGAATAAAGAAGATGTGGTGTTTATATGCAGTGGAGTACTACTTTTCCATAAAGGACAAACCTGAGGCATTTGCAGGCAAAATGAATGTAACTTGAGAACATACCATTAGTTGAACTAAGTCAAACATGCAAGCTTAAATATTGCCTGTTTTCTCTTTTATGTGAAGATGGAAAGACAGTGTGAGAACTAAAGAGAGAGAGGAAGGGAGGGAGGGAGGGAAGGAGGGAGTAAAGGAGGGAGAGAGGTCAAATAATTCTCCAAATCACCTCTTCTGTTGTTTCAAATTTATTTTGATATATATGCTTATTTGTTTCATTGTACTACTGGTCTGTCTTTATGCATTGAACATAGTTTTGACCCTTTTGATCTCTCTTGTTTCTTCATTGCAAGAATCTGTTTAGTCTATAACTTTTACAGTGAGGAACATTCTGACCGTTCTTTTAAACTCATGGCACGTGGTGCACTTTTTGTTTTATTTTTTTCATAGAAGTCATGAGTGCTTTTTATATTTATTTTTTAATATCTACTTGTATGACATTAAAATGAAAGAAATTCAATAATCTATAACCTCATAGTATCTAGTTTTCTGTGCTTACACCATCCTTGCTTTGCACGCTGTGCTACCTTTCAGGTGCACCCTCTCCTTTCCAATATGCAGCTAACACATTTCATCACTTCCTCAAATTCAGTGCAAAGGTATTCCCAGATTGTTTTATACTTTGACTGGTAGAACCAACTATTTCTCCAGAGACCATTAGCTGCTTTTATGTTTATTGTATAGAAATATAGTCATATTGACCCTTGGTCTCTAATTTCTGATGCAAATATTTTTTTCTAGTTATAATTTGTGTTTTTAAAATTGACTTTGTAGACTTGTACTATGCAATTTTTAAGTGTAGTTGAACTTGCTTCATTAATCCAAAGTTTGTATGAAGACTAAGAAATCATTATACACTGGGAGAATTTATCATGTTTTCTTGTAGTATTTGATTTTTTTGCATTTCTTTTTCCAATATTGGAGCTTATTTGTGTACATCATATGAGGAATTGCAATTTTATCCATTGCTACATGATTACCTACTTCTCCTACTACTACTAATTAAAAATCTATACTTCCCCTATAATTTCAAATATCATCTTTATCATAAACAAAAATTCATATCTATTTGTATCAACTATAAACTTTCTATTCAACTTAATTGACCTGCAAGACTTTTTTGTGTCTCTTTTTTAATGAGATACTTTATAATATTTTTAAAATATGAGATCTGTACCCTTCAAAATGCTACTCTTTAGTATATTACAAAATCTTATTTAGTTTTCATATGAACTTTGAAATCCATTTTTCTATCTCTAGAAGAAAACTTTTTAGAAGTTTTTAGAGTTGCATTAAATTTCTAAGTAAAACTAGGGAAAACTATGTTTAAGTTATTAAGCTAATGTGTTCAATAACAACTGATTTTTTCTAAATATTTATGATTTTTGTCTTTGAGATATTAAAATCAATTTTCTCTAAGGCTTATATAATTAATTCCTAATAATTTTAAATATTTTGTTATTATTAACTCTAATTACTTAGCAGCTAATTCCTATTTTAAGGTTTTTGTTGCTGTTAGTGCTATTTATTATTTATAAAAGAACACTGATTTTTGTACGGTAATTTTAAATCTTGTTGTCATTAAATTTTGAATAGTTTAAAGCAACATATGCATTGGTGAGTTGAATGCTATTTTATTTGGATTAGAAGACACTTGTAAATACATTAAGAAATTAAATACTCCTTTTACTAGGAAGTCCTGTATGTAAGAGATTGGAAACAGAACACAGGAGCATTGGTTTGAATGGATCCTAAAGAAAACGTAGTCGTGAATTCAAGGCCCTGATATGGAACGCCAAGAAGAATACCATCCAGGGA
The DNA here is from genome assembly GCA_004027595.1 of Dinomys branickii. Classification (NCBI taxonomy): domain Eukaryota; kingdom Metazoa; phylum Chordata; class Mammalia; order Rodentia; family Dinomyidae; genus Dinomys; species Dinomys branickii. The sequence goes on along the minus strand of PVLD010013949.1, from coordinate 1,391 downwards.
ATTAAACTCAGCTTTTGTAAACTGGCAGTCAAGAATTCACTGCTTAAGTGTTGAGAGATGTCCCAAGCAATCTCGGGGAAAGACTATGCTATGATTAAATTTTGTCATAGACATTTATCAAGTTCAGTCCCAAAGGAAACAGTCTGAGAAAAGGACGTGTGATTGCTGGCAGGCGTTGAAACCAGTGTAAAGATTTCAGGAGAGCGGGTGTTCACAGAAGTTTTAGTTGTAAGCAGAAGTGAAAATGTGGTTCAGAACAGCTGCAAAACTGATCAAGAGAAATAGATCTGGAATATTTTATTCCCAGAAGGTTGTGCCTTGGCTGTAGAGCAGGTCCTTCTAAGGTACTGGACTTGTTGGCCTCTTGATATATCATTAAATTACAGAATATGTACTGTTGATAGCCATAAGCATGAAATGTAAATCCATAAGATCTTGGCCAATAGGTGAAGTAAACTAAAAACTAAGCTAAAGGCTGTAAAAATCAAGGAAATAGACCCTTAGTCACATGAAGCCCTGAGAACAAAATCATTGAGTTTTATTATAATCACACATTAGATATTAGCAAGTGAGGTTGCGAATCTGGGTGGAACTGTTGAGGTGAGTTTTCCAACTCAAATCTAGATAAAAATTTCAGCATAAGAGTCAGTGAAGTACAGTACTGATGAAGAGTACTGGCCACAGACGTTGAGAAGCCTGTGTATATAAACTTGGGTTGAGGCTATATTCAAATACAGAACTGGATAGTCTTTTTACTCTTGACTATTTTGACATTGCTCAGAAAAATTAGAGTTTGAAATAGCTGTGAATTTTAAGCATTCCTATCTTTAAAGCAGTAAAATGCTCACTTAAATGAAATTTAATAGGAGCTTTCATTGTAGGGGAAGAGCTGGAGATTCTGAGATCATGACCTATGAGAGACATAAACTGTTCCTTCTCAGTTTCCATTTTCTCTTTTTTCATTCTCGTACAAATTCCCTTCTTCATGCAATAATTTTAAAACCCACTGAACTAGGATAATGAAGGTAAAGTAACCTTTTGGAATCTGGGATTCATCGTAAATTCAGACCCTTAGGATAGTAGATGTGGCTGTGGTTTAATTTCAGTTCTCAATCTTTGGCATCATGGGCAGTCTCATAACTTTTTTTTTTAATTTTTTTTATTAAAAAAATAAAAGTACAAAAACATACTCACAAACAGACACCAATTAGCATAAAAAATAGTACAGTCACAACTAATCTACAGACAAGGTGACATGGTCTCAACAGTGGTTATTGCTTTATCCATTGATATCTTCGAAGTGTAAATATATGAACCCATATACAGACATGCAAATTTAGTCAGACAATTAATCTTCTCAACAACAGAAAAAATACAAAAACCAAAAATCC